>LPNX010432419.1:0-29469 GCA_001517045.1 Pseudotsuga menziesii | reverse complement strand
ATATATATATATATATATATGCACGCGCACACACACATATACACACACATATATATACATACATATATATGTGTGTGTATATATATATATATACACATTAAACAATTTATATTCCTATAGATAGAGTCCTAATGTAACTTCATGATTATTTCTTATCATCATGAGCCTACTAGATATCAATGCCAAAAATAGGCAAAAGGTAGGTCCCTTCAATGGGTCAAGATAAGGAAACACTTTAACCAACCTAATCATGTGGGCATGTTATCAAGTTTAAAATAAGTCTACATTGAGGAATTTATATCTCAACTAGGCAATACCCATGAAAGATTTTTTTTTATCAAAGCTAGATATTATGGCACATTGAGAACCATAAGATGATTACTTCAAATCTTAATATGTTTTGGAGGGGAAAATAGAAATACATGAGGGTAGGGATCAGGGATAATTTTAGGGGCGAATTTTAGCCTACTGGGCTATTTTTTGATGTTTTTCTCCCAAAAACGATTCGCCATTTTGCGTTTTTTGAAGCCTAGTTTCGCCCAATTTTGATGGGGTAAAAATTTTTCACCCTAAAAATCACCAAATTATTATATAAACGATATAAAAACCTTGGAAATTAAAATATTTTTTGAAAAATATCGCCAATCATTTTATAGTTGGCGTTTTAAGAATTGGTAATATTCGCCAACATTTATACACTTTTAAATAAGTATGGTTTGTTAAAATCATCCTTGGTAGGGATGGAAGTCCATTCAAGTGTGTGCATACACACATACAAACTATTCTGAATAAAATCATGAGGGTGGATTTGCCACTTTGTTTTAGGACTAAACCAAGAAACTTGAGGGTACGATAAAAGGATGATAAGAGGATATAAATCCACTCGAATAATTAGGATCTTGGAACCTTGTTAATGTTAGCATATAATTGTATAAGATAACAATACTTCACTTATGTTTAAGATCATGTTTTACTAGTAAACTATATCAAGAAAGACAACCAACAAATTGGGGTTAATTATTCCCTTAATGAACTAGAAACCCTAATGTTGGAATTTGCAAAAAGAATAGTAAAAACTTACATTGAATTCAATTATGTATGTGATTAATTTCCCTATGATGAAGAGGAGAGTTGTGGAAGGTCTCTAAGAGCACTCCATGTCCTACCAGACCCTACAAAACTCTAATTTCTTGCACTATAACACTTGGCCCAACCTTAATATAAAGATCATATATATGCAATATAATCAATCAACACTATATCTACTACTATAAACGTAAATCAATAATAATGTAGAGTAGATAGATCCTAATGCCTTTAGTAAGGATGATTCCAACATTTTCTCTCTTGAGCTTGTAATGATAACATGCCAAGATGTAACTGTAATCAATTCAATGAAAAGGATACGGGATGAATCAATCAAACTTGCAAGGTTTAAGCCAAACTAGGCCACAACAATCGCTTGTAGAGGCATTGGAGATGATAGGTACAAATAGCCTAAGGGTATGAGATGAGTGGAAGGATTTGATACTTAGATTATTTTTACTATAAACTTATATTATTTTTACTATAAACTTAGATTATTTGATAAAATTTCATATACTAATGATACTTAGATTATTTTTACTATATAAAATTTGGATGGAGGGTGGAATTGGATCCAATCGAAAAGCATAATTAATTGCACTTTAGAGCTTAAGTTATTTTTCTAGTTTGATTGATATTATTTATTTACGGGTCCTTGTTGAAGGTAATTGTTATGATAAGAGTAGGTTGCATCCTTGGATCATTTGTGTCAAAGGATTCTTGCTATGATCCCAACCTTAAAATGTTATATGTATTCAACATATCTACAAGGAGCTTAATCATGTTATTGATTGTCTTTCACAAAGGCAATAGGTGGTCACTTTTATTGTTTTGAACAAATCAAGGATGAGGCCCTTGTTTCAAATGTGTCTATACAAGCTTACTAGTTTTTAAGCATATTTTGGATGATTGTAATATGTTTTGTCCTTTTTATTGTTTATGTTTTGATTTTGAAGGACTATTGTTGTTATTGTTCAAAGATACAATATGGTTTTGCAATTATGTCATGATGGAAAATACTTTTTCCCTTGCAAAAGTTGTTTCTTTCTTTGATTCTAATAGAATATCAAGAAGTAGATTTTCCACTGAAATTTTTAAAAGTTTGACATTTGCCATTACAATAAATTTGTTAAAAGATGTATCTTAGTGGAAAGTATGGAAATAAGTGGGTGAGGGATAGGTTACAAGTTAAGTGTCATGAAAACGTTATTTTTTCCTTACCAAAAAAAAAGCTACTTCTTGATATTCATTAGTAAATGAATAAAAAATAACATGATAATAATAACTGTTCTTGTCGGTCCAAGAGATTAATTTTCCACTTAACTAAGTACGTGAACCTACATTATTGTCCCCAAAAACTTGATATCTCAAAAACAACCAGCCAACATTACCTTACCTGACAATCCTAAATACTAAAACAATATAATCAATAATACTATCTAACCAAAAACTGAATATACATAGTCTTTAGACAGAGTTACATTAGCTACCAACAAAATCAATCATCCTCATGCAATTTAAGTTGAAAAACATACATACCAATCCAAACAAATTTTAAATGACATATAAACACCTATTAATTTAAAAATATAACAAACTTTACAAATATGCACACATAAAACTCAAGTTCTTGCAGCCTGCAGTGAAACATATGATGACTAGTATTCCACAAAGAAATCATGGCGCCCAAAGCTGGAATGCTACGAATCTGGCTCTGCAGGATTGAAATGATCTTCTCCTCCTCACACATCAACATGAGAAAAATAACAACAATTCTCTGAAGAAGCAGATGAATCTACTGAACTAATGTAAGTCGAATTAGATTTGATGACGCCGACGAAGACAAATCATTTCTTCTGCTATCAGAATCCAACTGGCATCAAGTAGTTGTATTGGCGTTACTAGCAGACCTGTAATCCCAAGAATCCAAACAACATCGAATAGTACTTCCCCTGGAATTTCTAAAAGAGCCCTATTCCCAACAATATCGACAATATAAAGACACAGAAAAAACAGGATCCAAATAAGAAGAAAATTACAGAAATGAAGAAGACAAAGGATCTGAAAGGAAATAGAAGTTGTGAAAGGAGAAAGTGAAAAAGTAGAATCTAAAGAGGAAGGTGAAGAGGAATTGGAAGAACAAGAACAATCCTCCATGGTTGTATCAATACATAGAACCATGAACATCATCAACACGAGTAGTAGCATACACCAACACTTGATAGTACTAATGTTGTAACTCTTCGCCATTTTGAATTGCGCAACTAAATCCTGTTTGTTTAATGATAGTACTGTTACAGATTTCTCTGCAAGTGGAGAAAACATTCGACTAGTCTGAGCAGTGCAAAGACTAGAAATATTGATATAGTAATTGATCACTTCTAAGGTATAAAAACCTTCAATGTTGAACTTTCCCTTCTTATTTAAATAATGTAATAGACTGAATTACACACCCATCCCAGAATGGATGTCCTTGGATGTCAGCCAGTGGATTTGAGCGTTATCATATGGGTAGTTTGAACATGAGGGGACTCGGATTCGTCGGAGATAGAGGTTTTACCTCCTGAGGAATTTCTAGTTGGAGAGATTCTCACTGCTCTATCCACAAGTCTTCTTCCATGGGTGATGCTTCTTCATCCACGCCTTCTTCCTGTTGGTCATGACCTGACTCTAGCGTATTTCCTTATTTTTTCAACCTGGTGGCCATTCCTCTTTGCAACGCTCTAGATTTCTCTCTTCTCTCTTCCCTTCTTTTTTTCCGCTTCTCTCTTTCTAATTTCTGCAAGTTGGACGTACCTTTATGTGTCACTATCCATTTGATTTCCTTCTTAGGTCAAGTTTTCATTGTTGGTGATGGTATTTTCTTCAGTCGAATAGAATCCTTTTTACTTTACCCCAACACATGACCAACTACCTCCCCATGGCCTACCCAATGCTTTATAAAGCTCAGATAGTTCTGTTTATTTGCTTAGGAAGTACTCCCACTCCCTTTTGACAATGATTTTTTCCCACTTCTTTTGTTTCTTCGCCTAGTTAGAATTTGGTGGTGGTTCACGCAGTGATGGACGAGGATCTACGATATGGCCCACTCCCTTTTTGATTAGGAATTTGAACAAAAAGGTTGGTAAGGAGAAAAGAAACTGCTCAGTGAGGTCCATAGAAAACCTTTTTTCAATGATTTCGACTGAAACTCTTTCCTCCACGGCTTTTTCTTCACAGAATTCGTCTGTGATATTTTCAAACCACTCCGACAAGTTTGTTCATCCACCTTGAATCATTTTCTCTAGTAACTCTTGGTCTTTAGTTGCTTCCGGATTTTTCATCCAGAATTTTTTTCAGCAGCTAAGGTACCGACTCTACAAACTTCTCATGCGTTTTAGTGAAGAATTTCTCCTTCGCCTGAGCAATGGTCAACATTCTTCTTCTTGCGTGTTTTTGTAAGTAATTTGCAATCTTACTCTCCCACCAATTCTTAATCTCTTGCTTTGATATCATCTGTGTATGGTCATGTCATTCATATATGTACTACCAGCAATGGAACCGATGTTGTAATCTCTCAGATCACATAAGGTTACCAATAATACACATAAAGAATCATATAAACATACAAAGACAAGAGACAAGAACAGGTAATCGAATAACAAATTATATTGAAGTATCACATGAGGGTCCATACATATAAAAAAACTAAACCAAGTTCTCATCTGGCTCAACATCTTAATATATATGATTACAAATGGTTACAAGTAACTACCTGTCGGTTCGGTCAACCGACATGACTTATGCGGCCGACCTAATCTACGATTAGTTGGCTACTTGACTAGTTGGCTCACTGACTAGCTCCTCCAATGGACCCCTATGTGTAAATTTAGTCCTCTAAACTGAATCATCCATAAAAAAACTAGTTTATTTCTCCTTATGAATGCACAATTATTGAGGATGATGATATACTATTAGAAGTGTTAAAAATTAGTCATTCTCGTAGGTTGCTTAGCTTCTAATATATCATAAGAAGAAGCCAATCTCTATGCTAGCTTAATTGGCAAGCAATCTCTTTAACATAATATGTATTAGACTTCCATCCCCTGTTCTCATTTCAATTCTCAGACCAAGCACCTTCAAACTACTTCATCAAAGGTTCTTGCTTGTTAAAGAAGAAAATAAGACCAATAGATTGGTTGTCATGTAGTGGTAATTATTCTTATAATTGAAGATTCTCATTATGGAGCATTTAAGTATCTTAAGGTTGGATTTTGGTGTTTTGGAAATGGTTCCCTTTTCATTCATAATTTCTTCTTTCTATGTTGGAGAGTCTATAAGCTTTGGTTGTTGTGTATAAATGAATCAACCTTTGCAATTGTAATTAATTAGTGACCACTATTTATTTCCAAGGGAAAAAAAACCACATTGTTTATTCGAGTAAAGAAAAAAAAAGGCCATCTTTAGTGGTACTCATGGAAAAATACAAAAACATAGGGAATGTTGGATATAGTCCTAAAAAATTAAAGCACATAAAAGACTATCATTTTTCTACTAAATGTCAACAATTCTAAAATATCCTTATAGTGACATATAACATAGCTCTATGAGATTCCAACAGTAAAAAGCATCACCTACTTAAATGATAGAAGTTTAAAGTATAATTGTTTCTTATTGAGAATCACATATGATCATTTAGTACTTCCTCCTACACTAGTTGTCTAGCTAGAAGCTGAATTCCAACCTTTGAGAATGCATCGGCTGACGTATTCATCCTTGTCAATACATGTGAGTAAGTGATTAAAGAAAACGTAATCTAAACCCACAAAACTCGAATTAGCCACAATGAATAGTAATAATTGAAGGATGATATTTACAACTAGGCTAGATACAAATCCTAGGCTCTATCAAGCGTAGAGAGGGATCAATCTCTCGAGGTGCGAACCTCTCTTGACAACATTTTTTTTTCTTGAGTGTAATACCTTAGGAGAGGTTTATTTATTACCTTTTTTAATTATTTCCTTTTTGATTTATGTATTTCTTTCTTTATTTATTTACTTATTAATATATGTGCCTTTGGATGAAAATATAAAATATTCTTTTAATGAGGATTTGAATTTGCGTTTATATATTTTCAACACCCAAGGCAACCCATGGTTTCTTGCAAACCACTATCAATTAAACTAATGGTATAGTCAAATATTTATATATTTTCAACACGCAAGGCATCCCATGGTTTCTTGCAAACCACTATCAATCAAACTAATGGTATAATTAAATATTTATATATTTTCAACACCCAAGGCAACCCATGGTTTCTCGCAAACCATGTTCAGTTAAATTTTGTTTAAAAGAGAAAATCATTTGCACTAGTAGCTGGGCAAGTAATTTGCACGAGAAAAGCATTTGCATGAGTAGTTGGGCAATAATTATTTATTTATTTATTGCCTTGTTTATTTATTTATTTCATATCAATATTATTATTTATTTATTTCATGTCATATCCTTTGTTTTATTTATACAAAGGATAGGAGATTTAGAATGGAAACGAAATGACTTTTAATTTTAATTTTGTGTAGGACGACATATTGGGTATAAAATTTATTATTATTTTATTAAAGCGCCACGTACAAACATGAAAACATCTCCCCCATACCGGGATGAAGAGTGCCTCTTGGCGCAATAAGAGATAAAATCTTTTATAGGTCTAAACACACTATTTCAATGGAATGGTGTGACCCTATGATTAGCTAATTAATATTACATTTAATATTTAAATTAATTGCTCTTAAATACTTAGATACATAACATTTCCATCGTCTTTTAGAATGCTTTGTCCTCAAAGCACGGGTAAAGATGGATATTGTTGACGAAACTATTCTGTCTCCCATAATGCGTCTTCATCTAGAAAATTCTTCTACCTAATGAGATATTCCTTGAGTGTTTGAGAATTAAGTCTTCTTTCTCTGCTTGCAATGATTGCCTTTTGGTTCCAAAATGACCCTTCCTTCGTCATCTAACATAGTAAGTATCGTTTGCACCGTTTGATGTTTCCCCAACATTTTTTTTGAGATACATGGAAGACATTGTGGATACGACTTTTATCAGGTAATTATAATTTTTACGCAACTTGACTAATCTTCTTGGTAATTTGGTATGGTCCATAGAAATTTGGGGAATTTTTTTTTTCCTCCGTGTTTAAGAGATACCTATTTATAGGGTTGGAGTCTTATGAACACCCAATATACTACTTCAAATTCTCTTTCGGTTCTACGTTGATCTGCTTGTTGCCTCATACGGTTTTGTGCCGTGACTAAGTTATCCTTGAGTAATTCAATAGTTTTTTGTTATTTCTCTAGTTGGTTCCTTACTTTCGGAACATTAGTGTCATTTAGAACTAGCTCCTTCCAATTTGGAGGTTCATACCCATATAAATCTTGGAACGGGGTCATTTTTGAGGTGTGGTACACTGAATTGTACCACCATTCTGCTAGGTGTAACCATTAATACCAATGGTTTTTCTTATCTGTTGCAAAACAACGTAGATAGGATTCTAAGAATTTATTTTCAACTTCAATCTGACCATCTATTTGGGGGTGGTAAGCTGAGCTCATATTGAGTGATGTTCCTACTTCTTTGAAAAATTCCCTCCAAAATTTTCCATTAAATTTTGCATCTCTTTCGCTGACGATGACTTTTGGGAAGCCATGTAATTTGTAGATATTATTGCAAAATATATCTGCAATTTGTTTTGTCGTGTCAATTTTTTTTATTGCGATGAAGTGTGAAAATTTGGTTAATCAATCGACCACTACAAATATTTTGTCCTTTCCTTTCGATGGAGGTAACCCATCGATGAAGTCCATTGGTATCTGTTCCCATTTTTGGTTTGGAATGTGTAGGGGGTGGAGTAACCCCAGGTTTAAAACATTTTCTCTTTTGTCCCTCTGGCATTTGCCACATTCTACCACATATTGTTGGATATATTTTTGCATTGCTTTTGATAAAATTGACCTTCTTGCATTATAATAAGATTTGAATAATCCTACGTGTCCCATGCCTGGTGAATCATGGGATTCCTTCATTACCTTATCCTTAAAATTAGAGTTTGAGTTTAAATAAATTCTCCCCTTATACCAAAGGATATCTTTTTTCCATTCAAACTTGGGGTCATGATTAGAAGTTTTAATTATAGTGCTTGTTTTTGGGTCCTTGGCATATTTGCTTTGTATTTCTTCTAGCCATTCTAGAATTGCGATTGAAATGGAGTAACATGTAATATCCTCATCTTTTCTAGAGAGTGCATCTGTGACTACATTTTCCTTCCCATTTTTGTGAGTTATTTCCATGTCGAAAGCAACGATTTTTTCTATCTACTTCTATTTTATATGGACAATGTTTTTTGTTGAAGTAGGCATTGAAGACTATTGTGGTCTGTGTGGATCATGAATTTTCACCCTAGGAGGTATTGTCACCATTTTTCTAATGCCTGCATAATTTCCAACATTTCCTTATCATATGTAGACTTCAATTGTTCTCACTTGTTTAATTTCCTGCTCTCAAAATATATAGGGTGTTCATCTTGCATTAGTACTGCTCCCAACCAATAAACTAAAGCGTCACATTCTATTACAAATGGTTTGGAGAATTTTGGAGCAGCTAGTATAGGTGTGGTGGACATAATTCCTTTCAAAGCTTCAAAACACTTATCCGCTTCTTCATTCCACTGGAATGCATTCTCTTTTAGAAGGTTGGATAAGGGTGTGGTTATGTGCGCATAATTCCGGATGAATCTTCTGTAGTATCCAATTAGCCTGAGGAATCCCCTTAACTTGGATATGTTAGTGGGTTTTGGCCATTTTGTGATGATTTGATTTTTTTCTGGATCTACCTTGACTCCTTCTTTAGATATTACGTGACCAATATAGCTCACTTCTTCCTTACTGAATGCGCATTTGTACATCTTGGCATAGAACTAATTTTATTTTAGAATAGAGAGTACTTAATCTAGATGTACGAGATGGTCCTTCCATGTCTTATTGTATATGAGGATGTCATAAAAAAAACTAGTACAAACATCCTTAGAAATGGCCGAAATAGGTTATTCATGGTTCTTTGAAGTGTCGTTGGAGCGTTAGTTAGCCCAAAAAGCATTACCTTAAAGTCATAATGTCCTTCATGGGTCCAGAAAGCTGTCTTCGCCACATCTTATAGTCTTACTATGATTTGGTAATATCCTGACCTTAAGTCAGATTTTGAAAAGTACCTTGTGCCATGAAGCTCGTCTAACATTTCATTGATAAATGGAATGGGAAATTTGCCTTTAATAGTTATATTGTTTAGTCCACTGTAGTCGATACATAGCCTAAAGTGACCCATCCTTTTTTTGTACAAGTACTACTGGTGCAACATAAGGATGCCAACTTTCTGTAATCACTCCACACTTCAGTAAATCCTAGATTAATCTTTCAATCTCTATCTTATGATGGGGTGGATACCTATAGGGTTTAACATTGACGGGGCTTGATCCAGACTTGATTTCGATGGCATGCTCAATCTTTCTTTCTTGTGGTAACTCCATTGGGAGATCTTCGAATACCTTTTTCATTAGAGAAAATTTGGGGTCTAAAATGGGCCTCATAAGAAAACATGCCAACAATCAATTTTATGAGTTTGAATTCAAGAACCAATAGAATTTCAATAAAATGAGTCAACCATAACGGTTGAATTGACATATTTGTCATAAAAGAAAACTACTTTTTTTGTTCGTATTTTCGACATATCTCCCTGTGTTTTTACTCAAATTTCAAGTGGGAGAGCTTGTTGGATGCATAATTTAATTCCGCATCCAACAAGTACCCATACTGCATACTTTTGATGGATCTCGCTACCCCCAAAAAAAGAAATACTTGAAAAAATGTGATGATGATGTCATCATCATGTTTTTTCAGGTTTTTTTTTTTGGGTATTGGGGTCCATCAAAAGTATGCATTGTTAGTACTCGTTGGATGTAGAATTAAATTCTGCATCCAATGATCCATCTCGCTCAAAATTTGAGTAAAAATACAGGGAGATATGCAGAAAATACGAACACAAAAAGTAGTTTTTTTCATTCTTCCTCCAAAATTAATAACTATTATTTTATTATTTTCCTTAGGAGGCCCGTTTTAGACCTCAAATTTCCTCTATTGGTACTTTTGGATTAGTCCTTGGATCTCTGGTTGACCTGGCTTAACTACTTCTGTATTTAATAATTCCACCCCTTGGCATTGTACGACATACACTGGTGCTCCCTTTCAAATTAGCTTCTCCATTTTGTGGGATGACACAATTTGTGTGCGAGGGGTTTGGAACCCATACAACTTGTATTTTTCTCCTTGCCAATTAAAATTTATAAAGTGTTCTTGGTGATTTGCTGAGTAGGTACCTACTGTTTGCAACCACTGAATTCCTAATACCACATCAACTCTTCCTAAGGGTACTGCGTAAAATTTTGACTCAAGGTTATAGTTTTGTATTTGCAGTTTAACTTTGTGGAGTTTTCCCACTTTTTCAATATTCTTTCCATCTGCGACCATCACCTTCATGTCAGGTACTGGATACATGAAAAAGTTAAGCCTCTTTACAACACTTACAACAATGAAATTATGGCTACTTCCTGTGTTGAATAGGACGACAACATTGTTATTTTTTATAAGCCCTTTAAGTTTTAATGTCTCAGGTTGGTGTATTCATGTTATGGTTGCGATCTATATCTTGGGTGTTTCTTCATCTTCTGAATCCAATGGAGGATTTTGGATGTCACATGTTTCTTCTATGTCATATTCCTCGATGTCTGACTTGCTTTCCTCTTCTACTTCACATTGATATAGGTTCTTGGTGGTATATTTTTTCAAACATCTGTGTCTTGGGTCCCACTTCTCTCCACAATATTTACACTTTCCTTCTTTCATTCATTGGAATTATAAGGTGGGTTTGTTGTCACTTCTTAGATGTGATGGTTGGTATTTGGTGTCGGTCTTGGTATTTTGGACAAATCTTTGATCTTTATCATGGTTTCTGTTCAACGCTTTTTTTTTTGTTTTTTTCCTCAATGATTTTCTCCTTGCATATCGCCTTTTCTAAGGTTGATACATTTAGTATCTCTAGTTCATCCCTGATATAGGGGTTTAGCCCATACACATAATTTTGTAGGCGTTGACTATGTGTCGCTAGGGATTCCCATTCATTGGTGTATTCATTGATGTCACCTTGAACTTCTTGGATATCTCCTTGATCTGCTCATCCAGGGAAGTAAATTAATGTTCTAAATCTATAATTGATTATTCATCCAAGGAATAACTAGCAATAAGTCTCCAAAGACCTAGATCTCAAACCATCCTTTATCAAGGGTTGTCTTCAACAAATATTTATGAGCCATGCATTTTCCATACTTATCAGTGCCCCTTCACATTTAACTTTGAATTAAAAATAATGAGCATCTAAGAAGTAAAGGTGACATCTTTGAGGTTGGTCATAGAATATTACTCCCTCATAAGCTCCATCAAAGCAACTCGAGGAAGATGACTTATTCGCTAGCAGTTCCCCAACGTTTTGGACTCCCATGGGTCTTAGAGGAGGTTTACAATGATGAAATATGGCATTGAAATTTGCAAACATTTGAAAGGTAGATATTGTTCTATCTTCAAAGATACTGACAAATCAGCTAGATGTGATATAAACCCTCAAGTAATCCTTGGAAATTTGATTCTTCTCTGATCCTTTGCAACATTGTTGATTATGTGGGTTGTTTTTTATTTGATTTATGTTTAGAATGGTGTGAGGGGTTTGATTCTGGACATGTATGTTTTCATGGGAGATGTGCGAATTTTCCATAATTTGTTTGGAGGGAAATGCCACAACTTCATTGAGGACTATGCGCATGCCATCAAAGGACTTCCCAAAGTGTTTATTAATGCTTGGATATCAAAGTGTTGGTTCCTGGTGTATAAAATGCCTAAGAATGGGGAATATTTGCCAACTATGACAAAGATGATAACCAAGAATCAATGTTTGGTAGTGTTCACTTCCATGTCCTCGAAGTAAGAAACATAAAGAATTGCTTACATTACTGAAAATGAACATAAATAACAAGTCACATGAATCCATTTTATTCAATAATACAACCATGGCATGAGATTATAAAACATTATGGGATTCTGTAGCTAGTCATGATAACATCAAACCAGGATCATGCTCAAACCAAAAAATATCAGTATCCTTTAATTCAAAATAAAATTTACTGTTTATAACGAATTACTTCCCTACCATACCTGATCAAAGTGGAACCAACAAGGACCATTACAATGCACTTATCCATATTCTCATTGTGTGTAACCATGGAGCAGGGAGAGCTCCCAATTTCATTGCTGTAAACTACTACAAGGTACGATTACAACTTGATGCATTGTCGTAACACCCAGAATCATATCCTTTAATTAAAATGCGTGCTTCTTGCTGCTAACCTTTCTAGATATCAATATTACAAGAGTTGATAGTTTAAAGTATATTTTGTCTTTCTTCAACTATGTACTAAGGTCCAAACCTCTCTCCTACATCATTGTTGATTTAATTGTAATAAAATGGGTTCTTATAGAGGAGTGATGGAGGAGGATTATTCAATGTAGTAGAAAGAGTCAATGGTAGATCCCTATATGGATGCAATGATGTTGCATCTTGATAGGTTTTAAACTCTTTTAACAAAGAATCTAGCACTTGCTTTTCTTGCAATTTTTCACTTTCTCAAATCCATTTGTTTAGTTTTCAATGCATTATTCTCTTTAGGGAAATTTCAAGTAGTTCCTAATTATTAGGAGTATGTTGGTCTATCCCTTTCCTTTCAAAATACTGTAAAAACTTACATATTCAACTAAATATTTGTTTAAAATAAATGAAAGCAGTAAGATTGGCTTGAATTCGAGTGTTTGGACGAGTGGTTTCTTAAATTCTTCTATTGATTTTAATCTTGACTTTACATAAAATTCCAGAACCAATCCCAATAATTTTCCAAAATTTACTAGATATTACTATGTAAATTGTTTGTAATTTTATTCTATGGCAATGAATACTATTTTATTCATATGGTTTAAAATTGTGATCATAAATGGATCAAGTCTTAAACAAATGAATTGAATCTTGGAAATAGGGGTAGAAAATGGAGTGTGCAGGAATGTGTCAGTGCCTTCATTATCTTCTCGCACAAAAAGTGGCTCCTCAACCTCTTCACAATGGCTGCAAATGTCATAGTTTTCATAGATCTTTCTATTTGATTCCTTTAGTTTTAAGGCCATGTATATTTTTGTTGCATTATCATCCTTAATGGCACAAGCCTTTTCTTGATGCAAATAATTTTTGTTTTCTCCTCCTCCTCAGCAGCATTACATTAGTGAATAACCATTGATTCACACATCAAGTTTTTTTTAAATGATTCCACCCTTTTGTAACCAAAAATAAAATATATACCAGTTTAGAGGTGCAGATCGGACCCTGCAAGCCCTTTGATCTAGTTCAGTGGTCATTTGTTGGACATTAATAAAATTATATTTATCTTATCTCCATATATCTGTTCTTGAACACAATTTTTGTTATTGTGTATCCCAATCTCCCATGTCATAATCTCCAAAATTAACTTTACATTTTCATTTGGTTTGCTTGGTTTATCTTTGGATGCAGTGTCAAATTTAAATTTCAGGACTTTTCAAATGTGTCATTTTGATTATTTGGATGAATTCTTCTCAATCTACCTACCAAGATTTGGCATATCTCTCTTGGATATTTAGAATTTCTTTTTTCTCTTTTCCACTTCTATTGAGATAAGAGACTCCTATAACTCCTCTTTAGTCTTAGTTGTGTTGCACGTTTCATAACCAACAATTTCATTTTTTTAGAAAATGGGGAGACACAAATCCATGCAAAAAAGAGATTTTTTTCTAGATTCATCAAGCCCTGCATATCATACATCTCAAAGCCAATCGTCTTTATCAATACCATATTTTACCAATTTGAGTGTTAAACTCAACAATCTATTCCTATGCATGTACAAAGAATTGAAAATGTTAGATCAATTTTTTTGTAGACTTTCTGTCCTTGTACTTGCCTGGAAAATGGTACTTTCATGAGGATATATTGGGCATATTTCCCAAGCAAATACCATTGTTGTTGAGATCTTCTTAGGCATTTGTTTGAACATATTTCCACCTGCTGTTATCCTTTTCCTACCTGCATTGACTTGTATTCTTAATTCAAATATCTGGAGGGTCATATTGTATGTGTTGTGGTCTTTTCACAACATAAATTGTATGCTTAACGGTACCCAAAGGAACTTTTTTTTAGATATGATTTTCTATTAGACTTGACTAGAAAAAGGGACCCGACGTCAGTGCTATTGGGGGTTCCCTATGAAGGAGCTGGTGGCAGGGGATGTGTTAATTACATTTATTGTTGAAGATTGTTAACAATAACTGCAAAAGGGATCAGTGGGGAATTTTTTGGTGACCTAGACATGTCCTCAACATAGTTGGATCACTTGGAGGCTATATGGAAAGCTGAAGAATCCACCTCCGGTCAATCAGGTAAGAAATCTATTGAACCTTTTCCCCTACAATTTGTAATGACAATATATTTTCTTCTATGGACCCTCATTTGTCTTGTGGTAGTTTTTGTCCTTCCTCTCATGATTCCAATATGGAACATGCTATTATTTCTTTGGTGGAGGGGCACAGATAGGGTAATTACTTTATTTGTTGTAGTCCTTTCAGCAATGAAAATGCGCTTTTTAGGAGTTAATTATAGATAGATCGCATCTATAATTGGGTTCTCTAGTTATATTCATTAATAACAGTAGAGTGGGGACATTTGCATTAGCATGTGAGTGGCAGTAGTGTGCATTTATGCATGGATGTTACACTTAGGCTTTGCACATGAAATAAAATGGAGCACCTTTATAGCCCAATTGGGATGACGTATTAGAGGCTAAATCTCCCTTTCTTCACACATGGCGAGGACAAGGTTGGAGCTGACTATTCAATGTACCGTGAACCTGAATAAAATATAAGTTTTAAAAGATTTCTCGTTATCTTATTGGATAGGAGGGATGATTCTGACAAAGTTCCATGCAATTTTAGTAATGTGGGGTAGAGAGCATTGAGCGCGCTTAGGCTAGACCACATTTTGAAGATGAGGCATCATCATTACGATCAAGCGCACTAGAAGCACGCTGAGAGCAAGGTTTTTTCCCTCATGTGCAAAGGCTTACTCTATTTAGCTAGCAAGAGAACACCCACCTTGAAGTTATCTCAGATATTCCGGTAAGCGCAAACAAATTTATGATGGTAGCTATTGGGAAACTTGGGAGTTCCATCCTTTCCTTGAGATAAATCAATGTAACCTTCTTTGGCTCATTCTATAAGCACTAGAGAAGAATGAGAATGGAGGGATCAATTGTCCTTGAGCCTTTTCACTTTTTTGTTCTTTCTTTCCCTTGCTATTTCAGAAATATTGCAACAACAATGGAAGTTGATTTTGGTGAGATTGGGAAGTTGGAGGATGTATCATATTTAGAATTGTACTTTTAGGGAATGTAATGCAAGGATACCTTTCGACCATCCTAGTTAATCTTCTATGTAGAATGTTTGATCTATTAGATGGATTCTTGCTTGTTCATGTTTCATTCTGGAAATTTCATTAATCAATATGCTTGGGATTAATAAATCTATCTTCCAAATTTTCTTTCTCCTTTTCCAATCACCCATTCGACGAGCAATAGTCAACCTTTACTTAAATCATTGAAATTTTAATTGCCAAATTTGTCTAGGTATACCCCTAGAGGCTAGGATGCACTAGTCCAAAGTGAGAGAACATTCCATATTTTTCCTTAATGGTTTTGTGGTAAATCATTAGGACAATTTTGAGTGCTATCATTGTTGGCACTATTGTCAAGGAGGAAATTCAACATCTTGATCATTAGATTAAGGGTTATATGACACATTGGTGAGAAATTCATTTTGAATATTCCATTTCTCATACATTCGCACTTAAGGAAATACTACCACCTATTTCGTGCCTATTTCAAATGTGAGGGATATCAATATTCCTTAGTGATCCACCACCTCATGACTGATATCCCACCCATCAACAATGAAATGTTGGGAGTAGACCAAACCTATTCATCCTTCTAGTAACCAATGAGAGGTGGGCACGCCTCCCTCTAGATAAAATTATAAAGGATGTCGACACCATTTTTTTCATTTCATTCAATAGATTGTGCAAGTGAACTTAGCCAACGTACCGTAGTCCCATCAACCCTATACTCGTGGGCCAATTTTCCAGTTGGTGGAAGAAATAGCATTGTCCTCTTCTAGTAGCCATGGAGGCTATCCCATTAATGTAGGAGAGGTGTATAGAGCCTCAATACGTCTTGAAAGAGTTGAACATATTAAAATATTCTTGACTTCCTTTATCAAACATGAAGGGTACACAATAAGATAAAAGGGCACACACATAGATAAAAGGGTCAATGATATATATTAATGGGGAAATCATGGTTACTCAAAGGAAATATTTTATAATTTTATAAAAATTTGAAGCAATAAGAAAAATGGAACAACAAACTAACTTAGAGTTTGGTTATCATAAAGATTAAGATCCCCCTAAAATCACAGGGTATCATTCAAGCCAATCGTTTCTCTCCCATAGGCTACAAAGGAGTAGGCTTCTAAGTTGCAAAATTTATCATTGAAAGGTTTTCTTTCCCTCAATATCGAAGATAAAAGGGAGGAATTTTCATGAGATATTAAAGCAAACATGAGTTGTAAATTAGAGATTACATACACTTTAGTCTTGACTCATGAATAAACTAGGTGAACAAACTAGATATGAATGCTTTACCATGAAAATAGGAACTAGCAATACTATCGATACTTAGATTAATTTTACCATATAAAATTTGGATGAAGGGTCGAATTGGATCCAATGCAAGAGCATGTTTAATTGCACTTTAGAGCTTAATTCATTTTGCTAATTTGATTGGTATAATTTCTTGGCAGGTCCTTGGTGATTGGAAAGTAATTGTGAAATGGGTAATTGTTATCACAAGACTAGTTTGCCTCTTTAGATCATTTGTGTTAAAAGTTTTTTGCTACGATCACAACCTTCAATATTGTTAGATCTATTCAACACTTCAATATTGTTAGATCTATTCAAGATATCTACAACGAGCTTAATCATATTATTGGTTGTCTTAATAAAAATCAATAGATAATAATAAAATACTTTTATTTTTTTGAAAAATGTTTAAATATATAAATTTAAAAAAAAATAACAAATAAAAAACTATTTTTTAATATTTATTAATAAATAAATAAAAAATAACATTATAAAAGTAATTGTTCTTGTCAAACCAAAAAATTATTTTTCCATGAACTTACATTATTGTCGCTCAGAACATGGATAAAACTGAATATATTTGGGCTTTCGATAGAGCATGGATAAATTTAGGGGCAGAATTTAACATGGATAAAACTGATATATTCGGGCTTTCGATAGAGCATGAATAATTTTAGGGGCGAAATTTAGCTTGGTGGGCGATTTTTCCATGTTTTTCTCCGAGTGGGCTATTTTTCCATGTTTTTCTGGCAAAAACATTCATCATTTTGCATTCTTTGAAGCCCTGTTTTGCCCAATTTTGAGGGAGTAAATTTTTTTCACCCTAAAAATTGCCAAATTATTATATAAATGATATAAAATACTTGGAAATTAAAATATTTTTTGAAAAATATAGCCATTCATTTTAATCCTTGAAATTGGTAATATTCTCCAACATTTATACACTTTTAAATAAATATGGTTCCTAAAATCATCCCTGTGACAGAGTTATAATAATTACCAATAAAATCATCATCCTCATGCAATTTAAAAAAAAATACATACCACTCCACCCAAATTTTAAATAAGATATAAACACATATCAATTTAAAAATATAACAAACTTTATAAATATGCACATAAAATTGGAGTAAACTTTCTATAAAAGCTCATGCGAGCCAGGTTGTCTGATGGGTGCAAATGTTTGGGTAGAAAATTTACTCCCATAAAATTCAAGTTCAGAATTAGGTATATCAGTGAGAGTTACAGTCTGCAGTGAAACATATGATGACTAGTATTCCACAATGAAATCATGGCGCCCACAGCTGGAATGTTACGACTCTGGCTCTGCAGGGTCGAAATTATTTTCTCCTCCTCGCACTTCAATATGGGAAAAATAACAACAATTCTTTGAAGAAGCTGATGCATCTACTGAACCAATTTAAGTCGAATTAGATTTGACGACGAAGACGACGCCGACGAAGACGAATCCAAGCGGCAGCAAGTAGTTGTAATGGGATGACCACCAGACCTGTCATCCCAAGAATCCAAGCAGCACCAACAATATAAAGGCACAGAAAAACAGGATCCAAATAAAAAGACGAAGGATCTGAACAGTTGTGAAAGGAGAAAGCGAGAAAGTAGAATCCAAAGAGGAAGGTGAAGATGAATTGGATGAAGAAGAAGCCGCCATGGTTGTATCAAGACGCAGAACCATGAACATCATGAATCCGAGCAGCATTATACAGCAACGCTTGACAGTACTACTGCTGTAACTTTTCGCCATTTTGACCCGCGCAACTGAATCCTGTTTGTTTAACGATAGTATTGCTCTGCAAGTGGAGAAAACAGTCGACCAGTCCGAGCAGTGTGCAGATTAGAAATCTTGATTTAGTAATTGATCACTTCTGAGGTTTAAAAACCTTCGATGTTGGACTCACCCAAGTGGACTTGACCGTTATTTTATGGGTATTTTGAACATGGTTAGAATAGTTTGATTAGGTATAATGGTAAAGATTAGTATAGATTTATTTTAAATTTGGATTTAATTTTTTGAAATATATTTTTTTAGGTTTAAAAGGAATTGATGTTGATCTAAATTTTTTATTTTATATGTTTATATATATAATTTTAATTATTTTTTATTTGGTTTTAATTTTTTATTTATAATTTGATATGAATTTTTTAATTATTATTATTATATTATGAGTTAAGTTAAGTAACAAAGTCTTCTTTATATTGGGTTGTAAAGCAGATAGTTACTCTTCAGGGTAATTTTTAGGGCCGGAATTTAGTTAATTGGCTATTTTTGGGGTTTTTTTTCAAAAAATAAATTTGCTATTTGGTTAATTTTAGTGTCTACTATCGTCTATATTTACATAAATATGTTTTTTTATCATAATATATCTCAAAATTTATACATTTTAGTGTTAATTTTATGTTTCATATTTAATATTGGCCTACCTATTTATGAACATGTTTTTTTCAATGCAAAATAATCGCCCAAAATACTACCCTAGTGGAAACCCCTGTTTCCGCCTAGAAACCTCCTAGAAAGTCACACGTTCAAATCCGAAGAGGGGGGAGTATGTATACCTCTCTAGGAGTTAAATCCTTGAGAGACCAACCCTCACACCCTCCCATATGCAACTTCAGATGGATGGAGACTAAATCACATGCATTACTTCATTGGAGTTAATATCTGTGTTACTCGAGATGAATTTAAAGACTAAACCTCACACCTTACCATCTGCATTACCTCACTAAAGTTAATCTTCACCACATGCATTGCCTCACTAGAGAGTTAATTTTCACAACAAATTAGAAGAATATATGCTTGTGTATCAACTAATCTAGTATAATTAGTTATCATTCTCCTCCTTTATGCATAATTATAGCACGATGCCCCTCTAACCTTCATAAACAACTTAAAATTCTAAAATGAAAATTTTCCTAACTCTGGGATGTTTCATAAATATTGATAAAAGAAAGATAACAATCATTAAATCCAAGAAAACTACATAATCAATTTTCAATAGGTTAATAACAACTCAAGATTAAAACCCTTAGAGCCCATGGTTGGCTTCTACCTTGAAAAGGTTGTGACATTTCCCCACTTGTACTTGTAGTCTTGTACAATGACCAAGGCACTAAGAGGCCAAGCTTAAGCATGAGCTTATATGAGATGAGACATTGAACACATTAAAGAATAAATTTATCCATACTTGCTAGCATAACATTATGCTTGAACTCAGTCTAGGATAGACATTCAACTATGAGAGGTTGTCTAAAATAACATTAGTTGAATGGATGTCATTTTTAAATAGGGTCACTGCAAGAAGATGAGGGATCTTTTAGATGCAATCCTAGTTTTTGAAAACATGACCACGTTACATAAAAATACAACGCGTTTCTGCTACATAGCACTTTCTATGGTTAAACTTGAGCCAGGCATGTCATGGGACATGTAGGATAGGAAAACATATTGCGTATGTGTTATATAACTACAAAATGCGTAGGATATATGTATTTATAAAACACGTACACGATTTGTAAAATTAAAATTAATTTATGTACACAGTCTGGAAACCAACGACGCATTCTACCATTAGGAACGCGAAAATCTAGAGGGAATTGGGTGTTGTGGACAATTGGAAGAGCCCAATTTAGTTGGAGGGGAAGCAAATCCACCAGTGAATTATCATCTAATCAAGTAATTCAATCACCCATAACATTCTTTTTTGTCAATTCTAAACCTAGAATACAAATTTTTAATGGTTTAAAACAACCAAATTTTGTATTATTTAGCAAATCGGAAATAAGTGAGTCACTAATTAAATTCACATCTCCCTTAACCAAGATGAGTGAATAATTACAATGAATTCATTTTCAAGAACTCAAAAATTCCTAATGCAACCAAAAATTGAAAAATATAGAACTCCTCCCTTTATACAATTTATCCATTCACATGAAACCCAAATTTCCAACCCTCAAAGGGCATTTCCCCATGATACTAATTGAATATGTTTCCTCGAAAATGGCCATAACAAGACTAAATGCATGCACAAGCATGAATAGAAAAAAATGCATAAAAAATTAGTAACTTGGTTTCTCAAAATTTCATCACAAGTGTATGTAGTTATACATTTCCTCTTAGTTAAGCACCCTTAACTAAATGCAAAAACAAATTAACAAAGTGGATTTAGGGCCTGCCCTTTTAAACATAAAACAGTGTATTATATATAAATCAACAATATATATATATAAACACAGAGTTAAAACTAGTAACTATGACTAGTTTTATTCCTTCTAGCAGCCCCCACCATTTTTACATTAAAATATTTGCACTTGTTGGTT
The DNA here is from genome assembly GCA_001517045.1 of Pseudotsuga menziesii. Taxonomy (NCBI): domain Eukaryota; kingdom Viridiplantae; phylum Streptophyta; class Pinopsida; order Pinales; family Pinaceae; genus Pseudotsuga; species Pseudotsuga menziesii. The sequence continues at coordinate 8,148 of LPNX010432419.1, read as the reverse complement.
ATACCTTCCTCGACACAGAATAAGAGAAAAGTGTTGAGGAAGGTATAATTAAAACACAAATGATGTGGGTGCTATAAGTTGAAATATACGAACCTTCTCACTGTGATATCAAATTACAAGTCAACACGTCTTAACACCACCATAAGACCCTGGTATTCATCGCACCATCGAAGAGTTTATAATCATCATGCAGTTATGACCCTAGATCTATTGAGCTACCAAAAAGCTAATTAATTAAAGGTCATCACCTAATCTCAATTCAACTTGAATTCTACTTCTTTGATCCTATAACATGTGAGACTCACTTGACAATTCACTAACTAGATGCTACAATTCTGGAAATGCTCAACTAAGCCTATCAATTACATTGGGAAAAGGGTCTAGTATCCTTATCTGCTTTATTGAACCTCTCAACAAAATAAAGCAAATTAGAAACATATGAGATGCTAGGTCTCCCTAAGATCCCTTGACCTAGCAAAGTCATAAATGAATTTACTCAAACAGTCTATGCCCCTGCATCACTAGGTTTATCAACCATTTTTTAAAATAGTAAAAGCAATGGGTAATATAATTCTACATGTCGAGTCTCTAAGCTCATCTAAAACCAATTGTATTCCAGTCCACAAATTCTCCATTTTTCCATGTCACTTTTGGTTGGTTTCCATGTTTATACAAAAATGGAAATGGTGAACACCCATGAACTACCTAGAGTTTGTTGTGAAAGTGTTCCCAACCATAATTGAGTCAATTATATTTACAGGATTGGTGGCAACCCTGTATCACCCATTTTATTGCCTCTCATATCCTAATAGTCCCTTGCCCCTTTCTTTTACATATCCAAGGGATGTAAAGGCCAAAACGTGTCGAAATAACACTCCTAAATTCCAAGAAGTTTAAACCCAAGTGTGCATGGAAAAGTCACCAATGAGGGTTAAGAAGTGCCTTAACTTCTAGAAAGAATTTGAACAAAACTTACTATTTAATTGTTAAATGTTTAATTTTAAGTTTTAAATGTATGTAAGTGAATGCCATTAAATTGCTTACTTGAGTTTGATTTAATTTACATTTTCAATTTTGAAGAGACGTCATTATGTACCATGTATATGTTTCTAATGATTTTCTTATTGATATTTTTATTGTAGTTGTAGCTATGGACACAAATGCCGAGATATTGATTGAGCTGTCCCACTTGAGGGGTATTAGTACAACTTTTAGTGGCAGTGACAGGATTCGTCGGTCACTTGCATCCACTTTGGATGCAATTGTTGAGACTATTTCCTTGTCAAGCAATATACTATATGATATTACATCATATAGAGAAATAAAACGGGAAGAGTACATTAATGGGCTAGAGTACAATGCAACGAAAAAGTTGAAAATAACCGAAGAGCATGTATTTTCATTGTTTAGGGACCCTTGGATGGGGGAAATCTCAAATGAAAATAGGCCTCATATCTCTATTGAGTGGTGCACATTTCAGCCATTTGTTTATAACTGGATGGACATATGGTATATGGATTTTGATATGCGACCACATAACAACAGGGAAATACCCTTATATTTCCTTCGAAAGATGTATGCAGAGTTCGTGTTGGGAAAACACGTAAATTATTTTGATATCTTGCAGTTTCAGGGGATCGGTGGGGGGATTCCAAAAACCGACCCAATTCCAAGCTTCAAGACCTTGATATTCCTATCCTTACACCTCGTAGGTAGTTTCCTGGGCCAGAGGTCCCACCTATAAATCGTGTTATTCCACAGACACATGATGCGTATTTGAGTTTGGCATAAGAGGTTGTTCGTCATAGCACTATGGTTCAACATATGGGTGAGGAAGGGACATCTGTTCCTGGTGTGGTACATATAGTAGGTCGGCACAGTGTAGGAACATCTTCTAGTGCAGTACCACCCACTAGTGCAGCATCATCTACTAGTGCAGCACCATCGGCACATCCCCAACCTACTTTTGAGCCTCACGAGTGCACATCGTGTGGTCGTCCCTATTATGGTCTTTCCTGATATGTTTCCTTCAGTGGGTTTTTGAGTGATGTATGTAGATGGTTAATTGTAATAAATTCTTCATTTAGTTTCCTCTTTGTACACATGTGTATAGTTTGAGCCAATATATTAATTTTGTGAACTTGCAGTTGATGCTTTATGTCGGTAGCGACGCCCCAGAGTCTGATGTTCCACACTCTACAGGGGGGCATGACATTCCATCCACTGATCCCTTCGTTGGTGGAGAGATTCATATAGCACCCATTTCTGTATCTCACACCGAGGTAAACATTTTAAAATTTCTGTTTTTTAATACTTATTAATTTGTTAATTTCCACATACTGTACATTTTAGTTCACTAATGCTATCTACGGTCTAATATTTACAATTATTAAACTTTCATATGCTAGATCTTTCATGGGGGAAAGAAGTGATGAGGTAGCATCCATGATCATATCAATCGAGGAAACATCTGGGCTCCAGGTAAACAATTAAAAATGTCATTTTGAAAATACATGTTTGTTCGTTGAATCATGCATGCCTAACTACATGAACACTTGCTGACTGTAGGCACCAACTGAAACATCTGGACCATTTCCTAGATTTGTATCTCCTCCTAGGACATATGTAAACAAGGTTCATTTGTATATGAGGCAGCCTACTCCTAGAAAGAATCTAGCTGACCATGACCATAGAGCTACGGATACCATGGTAATGTATATCCTTCGATGATATTTGTTGGTTAACTTGAAATCCATTGCATACAATTTTTTTGTTAATGTTTGATTTGTGTGTTTATTGCATAAGGAGCCAGAGTTTACTATTGAAAACTTCACAGGGATGGTTGATGCAGTAGTTAGTGCTGCATCTGCAATGGAAACAAGTCACATAGAGGTACAACTATTTCAACATGATCATTACATAGTTTATTATTGTTGTCTAATGTTTATTCATGCATGCCTAACTATTTCAACATTTGGTGATTGTAGCCACCAGCAGCCAGAGTTATTGATGCAACAGTCAATGTGGCATCTGCAATAACAACAAGCCACACAGAGGTACAACTATTTGAACACGATCTAGACATAGTATGTTATTGTTTTCTATTGTTTATTCATGCACATGTCTAACTATTTCAACATTTGGTGATTGTATCCACCACGAGCATCAACAGTTCCTACCCCCTCTGGTTCAACCATGGATGCGACCATCCTTGATGTTCAACCAATAGCTCCATCTGCTACACAAGGAACGCAATCCCCTTTGTTGCAGTCTCTCATTGAGGTGAGATGTCCATTAATGACCAAGTGTTTCATGCAATGTCCATGAACATATTGATAATTGTTGAGTTAAATTAAATATGGTCTTTTATTGAGCTAATGTATTAGTACATAGTTAATTGAATTTAACAATTGATATTTAATTTGTAGGATTCAGAGATGCACACTGGTCCTAGAGTTGTTCCTAGAGGATCAACATTGGGAAAGAACAAGAGGAAGCTTGAGTTTTGAGTGTCTTATGAGATATATGTACATTTTGATACATGTACATGTGGCTTGGATAGTTTTGGATAGTTTTGGATACATGTATTTTTGGAGACATGTACTTTTGGATACATGTACTTTTGTACTTTTGGAGGCATGTACTTTTGGATACATGTACTTTTGGAGACATGTACATTGACATTTCACTTATAAATGAATGATACAGAGTCACTTTGTATTTGTTCTTTGGTTTCCACATGTTCTTGTGTCAATCTATTGTGTTGATTTGTGTGGATTCTCTATTACTTATGAATGCACTATGTCAAAAGAACAACTATTATATTTAAAGGTTTCAATGAACTCACTACATGCACACTAATTGGATATCTAATTAGAAATTGTGATTTTGGATGATCATTACAAGTAAATTCAAAGCTCTTGCTCGTGTAATTTAAAAAAACTAAGTGCAATACAATGTATTTCAAGGTTTCAATGAACTCACTACATGCACACAAATTGGATATATCTAATTAAAAATTGTTAGTTTGGATTATTAAATTACAAGTTAAGTAAATGTTCAAGTGTAATTTAATAAAACTAAGTGCAATACATGCTTCACATTTCAACAATGACCAAAAACACTATTAAAAAAACCTCATGAACCCAATCAATAATCACTTAGCATTAAAGGAATGTTAGGAACCCATGTCAATCCTTCTCTTTACTATGTTAGTATATTGTTGTTGGACGCATATGCTTTGTAAGTCGTCCCATAGTAATTGTTGATCCATAGTTTGTGTTATTGTTATGGGGCGCATATGCTTTGTAAGCCGCCTGTAGTATTTGTTGATCCATAGTTTATATTGGCCCATGGTTTTGACCCATAGTATTGGCGCCTATTTATAGTATATAAGTGTGTGTTGAGGCCAAGGAAGGCACGGTGAAGTTATTTTGTATTGAGCTTGCTCAAAGGAGGTTGCCCCCTCGAAGTGGCCTGCGATTAATATAAAAGTGATTTTGAGTTCTGCTGCTATATCGTGTATTTTGATTACTTGTTTGCTGCAGGGTCCTCACATCTGGTATCAGAGCACTTTCTTGGGTTCATTGGGTGAAATTTCTGCCCAAATTTTTTTTTTTTTCGCTTCTGTTCCAGGTTTCAATCTGGGAATAATCCCTATCCGCTTAACTGTGGGAAGTACTTGGGCATAAGCCCTAAAACTCATTGTGAGGAGTACCATAGGAACCCCGAAGTAGCTGGCCCATTGAGAGGACCTGATAGCGAAAAGGGCAACGACCCCTACCTGATTGACTAGTTCCCACCCGTGAGGTAAACCAAGAGCTGTTGTTTGTCGCCAAGCGGTTATCAGTTTCACCTGAGCCATGGAGTGAGGGGTACTGCCCCAATACGCAAGCCGTCAGACATCATTGGTGGCCGAGTGAATCCCTTGAACCGATAGGAAGCCGCACATACCTGGGGTCCATATCTATTTTCAATTGCACAATCGCAGATTTCCTGTGTCCAGAACTGTTGCCGGTCAGTTTCGCGTCGTTGCAGATCCATTTGTTGCCGATCAATTCTACGCCGTTGTAGATTCCACTGTTTCTGATCACTTTCGTGCCGTTGCAGATTCCTTCCTGAATAAAAAAAAGAAAAAAAGAAAGAAAAGAAGAGTATAAAATTCTGTTTTTCGGCCATATCTCCTTGGTTTCAACTCTGTTTTCCTTGAAATTTCACTGACACCTCTGTAATTCCATTTTGCATATTTCATTCCTGAAGACCCTATCCCAAATTCCACTTCCCAACACTCGAAATCCCACATTTGTCTATTTTTAGGGTTTGCGATAACTCCTTCGATTTTCACCTAAACGCCTTCAAAATTTGCCACCGTATTCTTTTCCTCATTCTACTTCTTTGTCCCTCTCTACCAAATTTTCTCATTCTTTCACCCTGCTCCTAAAATCCCCATTTTTTGCTTCCCTGTCCTTTTGACAATGTCCAAAACTTACTCAAACCCAAATTACCCTTCCGATTTTTTCCCAAATCCAGATTTTTCTCTACTGAAACAATTTCTGTTTTTGTTTTTCTACCCACTCCCCCCCCCCCCCCCCAAAAAAAAAAAAAAAAACTCCTGGTTATGGTTGTCACCCGCACAGGAGCAAAAACCATGGAGGAAGCACTTGCAGCCATCCAAGCCAAACTCTAGGAACTGGATGAAAAATTTCTTGGTCTCCATCTTGAGCATTCAGCTATGAACACCAGACGCCAGTCTGAGTCTTCATCAACCAATGGGTTCTCTTCTTCCAGCAATTTTCGCAGTCCGAAGCTAGATTTTCCTCGCTTCAATGGTACTGATCCGACTGGATGGATCTATTATGCAGAACAATATTTCAGCCTTCATAATACTTTTGATGTCCACCAAGTTCCACTTGCCTCTTTTCATTTGGAACAGGAAGCTCTTCAATGGTATCGTTGGTACATCAAGGCTCATGAAGAGCCAAAATGGCCTGATTTTTGCTAGCTCCTTTTGCACCGATTCCGGGTCCTAGTGCTTTTGATGACTTCATAGGAGCTCTCACTAAACTTCGCCAAATTGGCACTGTGAAAGAGTATCAAACTGAATTTGAGAAACTAGTTAATCACACTGAAGGATTACCTGATGACTTCTACCGGAGTTGTTTTATTAGTGGTCTAAAGGATGCAATTCGCTCTGAGGTCAAAATGTTCAGTCCCAACACAATGATGGAAGCCTGGGGTTGGCTAAGTTGGCAGAAGACAAGATGGCAGCCCAACAGCGCTCCAAATCCTCTTTTGTTCCCTTCCGAAATATGGGTTCTCAACGACCTCCCATTCCGCCAGCTCCTCGCTCACCTCCAATCAAGCATTTGTCTGAAACAGAGATGCAGGCACGCAGAGAAAAATGGATTTGTTATAATTGTGATGAGAAATTCAGTCGGGGACATCAATGTGTTCAACAAAAGCTCTATCTCTTGGATGTGGATTCTCCACCTGCCTCTGAAATTGGTGAAGAAGTTTCTGATACAATGGATGCTCCGGTTGACACTCAAGAGCCGCCTACTGACCCTCCATCTCAAGACGACCAGCCTGAGATATCCCTCCATGCTTTAGCTGGAGTCACTGCCCCCCAAACAATGCGGGTACGTGGCTACTTCAAGAAGCTTCCTCTTACAATACTCATTGATTCTGGTAGCATTCATAATTTCATTGACCCTCAGATTGCCAAACAAGTTGATTGTTTTATCCATCCTTGCTCCAACTTTGAAGTCATGGTTGCCAATGGGGGCACCTTACCTTGCAAAGGGAAGTGTCGTAATGTGCGTATCTCTATGGGAGATTATAACCTCCGCTTTGACATGTTTGCGGGTGAATCCACGGACCTGGGTAACACTTTTTGGCAAGCGCATCTTGCCAAAAACAAAAAAACGTACCTCGGTCGAGGGCTTGTTAAACCTTCGACCGAGGTATTAATACCTCGACCGAGGTTTTATAAAGCCCTCGACCGAGTTTTTTTTCAGCCCTCGGTCGAGGTATTTATTAACCCTCGGTCGAGGTATTATAACCTCGATCAAGGGTTAATAAATACCTCGACCGAGGTATGGACCTCGGTCGAGGTATGGACCCTGGTCGAGGTACATACCTCGACCGAGGTACCTTTTTCAAAAAAGATTATAAAAAGGTGCCGCGGGGGCCCCAATTGTCATTTTCAATCACTCAACCGAGGGACAGAGCTCGATCGAGGGACAACGAACTCGATCGAGGAACAACGACCATCGCCCCAAAGCAACCCATCCTCATCACAATGTCGGAGCAAAGAGGTAACATTTTTCAATTTAAATGAAATTTAAATTTTTTTTTTTATAAATTTATAAAATTTGATAAATGTATATTTTTATAATTTTGTTTTCAAATTTAGTAAATGTATATTTTTATAGTTTTGTTTTCAAATTTAGTAAATTTATATTTTTATAATTTTCATGTTTAAAATGTGTACCGGCAAGCAGAAATGCTGCCGAATTTTTGAAAATTTGTAGTTAAATTGAATTTTTTTGTTAATTTATTATATATATATATATATATTATGTCAACCAGTAGGGTTTATGCTACCGGTTTATTTTTGAAATGTGTCTCGGGCAAACCGAAATGCTGCCCGATTTTTTTCAATCCTCCGTGAATTCATGGAGGATTGAAAAAAATCGATAAAACACCAACTAAACAAACCTATATGAACCATAAATACAATTAATCAACTGTAGGCCCGAGACAAATAATAATTTTTTTATAAAAATTTATTTGAAATTGGTTTTTAAGAGCATGTGCATGATACATGATACATGATTCATAGAGGAACAGGTCTTAGGGCCTTTGTCTCTAGTATTTGGTCATAAAGCATGGCCTAGACCACAAGGCCTACCCTTTGTATAGACGATGTAAAACTCAGATTTATATCGTTATTGGACGTATTGAGCAATAGGTGTGGTTCTCTATGTTGTAGACATGATCACCAGAGGAAATAGTTGCCTTTGGCCCTACATGAAGGTTGTAAGCATAAAATGATCATCAATTTTTTTTAAACAAGTACACACATGACCTCTTAATGGTAAGGCTAGTTAATGCCTTATAGAAATAGTAATGATGTTATGGGTTCCC
>LPNX010432411.1:107812-189535 GCA_001517045.1 Pseudotsuga menziesii | reverse complement strand
GTAATCTTATTCTAGGGAAGCCTCCTTTGAGTTGGAGAAGGGATGGCCTAAAGTCTGAAGAGGGTTTATGAGGTGACATTGGCAACACCTCTTAGTTCAGCCAAGGGCTCACTTGAACTGTAGGACTTTATTTCAGGAAGTGAGGGTTTGAGAGGTAACAGATCCAACCATTAGACATAAAAAATACAGAGTGTTCCCATGTATATAGCATATAAGGGTGAATATAACAAAATGCACTTGATGTTTCAATGAAAACGGAAAGATTGAGGCCTAAACAGCCTCTAAACTCTCAGGTCTAAAAATCGTCATACTATTATCAAATGAGTACACTCATTTGATGAATCACTGAATAGTTTGTCTCAAGCGAATCCAAGAATCTGAAGTTTGTTTTTTCTTGATGAGTGGCTTCAACAATTGCTGCCATTTAAAGTATTTTAGTCAGTTGGCATGGGCACTATTGAGCAGCTTATTCCACTTGTAGTTTTCAATTTTAGAATCACCCAAATCGAAGCCGAAAGTGTGCAGGAGGAATGGCTAGAGGGTCATGTCTAAATATATGCTTAAATTCTGGAAAAGCTGTTGCAAACCAAATGTTGAAAAACACCCCAATTTTAATCTTCTCCATGTGAGGTCTGATGGGTGTGATTCATTGGCCTTTCTAAATTGGGGGTTCCACTTTAACTTCTAATGCAAATTGAAGCTAAATGTCAGATGAAAGTAAATATAAATAATGTAAATGTCAACATTAAATTTGATTAAAAGTTAAATGACAATTCCAAAAAGGAGGATGATTTAGTTTTTATGTGTTTTTTGGGGACTCCTTGCCATTTAACTATGTTTTTTTTGGAACATTCCTTGTTCAGGATGAAAGGTAGGCTTGAGTTTTGGGGCATGTTTCCGAATCATGAAACACTGGCCAGAGCATTCTGGGGTGTCTGGCATGGAAGCCGGATCAGGGCAGTTACCAGAATCATTAGCATGAGGTATTGCCATCTTTTCTCTGTTACCACCATCTCCCACTGTAATGTAAACAGGAGCACATGGATCCAATGTGTAGTTAAATACTCGGTTCGATCTCTCATATGCATGAACCTGCAAGCAACAGGAATAACCCAGATTATTTGTCATTCTTCCTCTTACCACAATTACTTATACACCCCCTAGATATTGTTTCATGTAGTTCTGCTACAGACCTAATCAAAGCAAAAGAAATAAGGTCAAAATAATGAAACACCATTAAGCAGATTTATTGGATATTTCTTTAGTTAGTTACTCACATGGCCATTGAATACAACATCAACACCATATCTGTATAGTAGCTCCTCCATTTCCTGTTTCATGCATTCAGCCTCACGATAATGGGCTTTATAACTGTTGTACCAAGGTGGGTGCCAAGTAGCAACAAGCCAAGGAGTCATGCTCCTGTCAACATCTGCTAAATCATGCTCCAGCCATCTATATTGTTCCCCTGTGAACAAGGAGACAAATTATCATTAATATCAAAACTGAGCCTAGATTTTATGCCCAAAAGCCTGCTGTAATATCTACAACAAAGTAATTATGTTTCTGACCTACACTAAAACCAATGTTAGGATTCTTTCTTATGCTGTTACCATCTGAAAACACCTGTAAAACTTCCTACTGTGCTCATCAAATAGTATATACTCTAAGCCAGAAGAAATTGTTAGACCTGTTTTATTGTAATCTATGTATCCTCCAAGCATGACAAAATGGATGCCTCCAGCATTGAAGGAGTAATAGAAGGTGCTACTGGATCCACTCTCTTGACTTGGAAATGCAAATCTTGCACTGTAAGCCGCAAATGACTTATTTCCAACTTGCTGTTCGATTTCATGATTTCCCTTCACAACCATGATGGGAACTCGTGAGATCAAGGGTTCCATAAACCTGTAGGAACATCAGGCCCAATTAGATCAAAGCTGTAACTAACATCTGCAATTAATTAGCAGGGACATAAATAATTGTAGGATAGTGGAAAGTTTTTTTAATAAATTTATTTTGCAACTTTAGGATGCCTGGGAATTAAGAACACTAACCATGATAATTTAGGAGAAATTGCCTTGTGTGGCATTCTTTTTACAACCAGAGGATGATTTGGGTGTCTGATTCTTGCCAATTTAGGTGTCTTATTCTTAATTTCTTTATATTTTCGTCGGAAGGTTCTAGCAGAGATGTATCTCGAATGCCCCTCTGTATTCGCTGGAGGTACACAATCTTCTAATATATATCCATAAATTGTTGTTTTGGGCTTTAGCAAGGGTGCAGATTTAAAAGCTTACTTAGGAATTTTAGAAGTAAGAACACTAGAGGGGATCTGACAAACTTTTCAGATGTTCGTGAGCAACAACAAAGGTTGAATCTGGAACATCATGATATTCAGAGTGGAACATCATTTGATTTGGCTATGCAATGGCAGTGCTCTGTGCATGTGGTGATCTTTGTTCAGTCTCATCCTTCAGCCCAACTCTGCGCCATTTTAACCTTGTAGGTATTAGCTTTGGATATTTCAGTTTATCAACTTGATTACTACTGCTTTCCTCTGTTGTGCATATTTCCTTCTAGTAGATGCTGCTTTAAATTAAGGTGCATGCTGCAAATGGATATTGACTGAAAGCAAGACAGCTTTACCTTATCAACATTTACAAGTGTGGCTCAATCTAGTTATACTGTCTACTTCTTTTGACAATCATTTCCACCAGCCCAGCAAATTCTGAATTTAGAACTCTCATTTTGATTGCATTTATTGGTTTAATTGCACATTGCAAGTAATTTGTACATGTAGTTGTTGTGCTGCAGCTCCTAACCATTATTTTATCAATACAGCAACTACAATTACTATGTCAGAGTGAGGGCCTCGGCAAACACACAGGTGGCAAATACTTATCTATAGCCCAAACAACAGTAGCATGGGTTGTGGTGGGTCCAAATATGTCTCAGCAATCCTCTGCCAATATGGATCAGCTGCCACAACAAACTCATGTTGCACAACAAATTTGGTGGGATAAACTTAGAATTCAAGGGTTCCAACAGGGTTCCAACATTTCATAGGAGTTATAGTTCCTACTGCTTCCATTTTCCAACACTTTTGTGTTGCAGCTATAAGAAATCTCCTACAGACCAACAAAGTGCCACTTCAAGTGTACTCACATCATGCCTTGAAACTCATGCTTATGATTCTTGGCAGGGTGGAGCAAACAAGCTCACGTTCTTGCAGACAACAGATGTCGCATCCAATAATCAACCCCCTGTGTGGACATTTTGAACAATTCTACTAATCTGGGTAACCTGCCTGTTGATGAGGGATCTCAGGTAGGAATGAGGCATCCATCCTTCTCCTCTATTGAAGAAGAATAATCAGGAATACTTCCCAGGGGACCACGTTCGCAATTAGATCAGCCAACAACTGCCAATGCAGAGAGGCAGGGGCTTTCTCTTTGTCTTTTTCCAAAATATCAATCAAATGTCGAATTCCCACCTATTCAAAATTACCTGAGGTGGATATAAATTGTCCAGGAGCCGCCCAAACAACTTTAGAAGACAACTCGTTTAGAATTGATAGAACTTCTGAAGACAACTCGTTTTGAATTCTCTTCACAGTCTTGGAGTTAGCAGACATACATTCTAGTTCAAGAGGGGCAATTGGGTTCCCTAATGTTCTAAAAGGCTACAAATTTCTCAAAGCAGAACAGGAATCACTTGATGAAGTTGTGAATCTAAGTAAGTTTGGAAAGTCAGAAAGTCAGATTCAGCCAAACATCATGACATTGTATGGTATGGCATGTTTCCGAATCATGAAACACTGGCCAAAGCATTCTGTGGGATGGTCAGCACAGGTTGGCATCTATGAATTAGGGAACATTGGGTGATATACTTCTGTGCTTCACAAGTCCATTCCCTTGTTTATCAAGCAAATGGGCTTTCACTCATTGAGCCAATCTAATTGTTCTTAAAACATATAAATTATTCATCTGTAGCTCCCACCAGATTTTCACCTAGTGCCAAGTTTCTCCACATATTTCTAGAGTGTTGTGTCAATGGGATGTGATTTGTTTCTTTTTATGTAGCACCACCTCTCTCTCCATATTTTCTCCTCACTTTTCTGCTACCCAACTGAGGAAAATGGAGCCATTTGGTTCCTTGGAGAAGACAAGAAAAAAATTCTGATTTTCTTGTGCCCAAGCAAACAATTGATAAGTTCATCTTCTCTCGTGATTTCCAAGTTGGAAAAACAGCCCCTTACCCATCTATCATACAAGATACCCTCTTATAGCTGCCATGTGCTTGGAAAACTTGCTACTGCAATCTCCAATTGCAAAGGATGGGCCACCTCAATTCCCCCTAATGCATCTCTTGCTCTGAAAAATTGCTCAATTGTATACAAAAATCCCTCAATAGAGAGGGTAGAAGAGACCACAGCTGCACTCCCTGGATGAACATGTGATGGGAAGCCATGCAACAAGGAGCTCAAAAAAAGTTTTTTCAGGTTCCCTGTGTTTTCTTTGCTCACAATTCCTCTAAACTTTGTCAGAGTTCCAAGTACAAACTCTATAAGCTTAAAGCTAGCTCCTAGCTTCCCCAACAGCTCTTCCTGCTTTGACTTGTCATAACCTGCTTGAAGAAGCAAATTTAGTGAAAACAGTGCATCATCTTCTCATTCTTTTCCATCAAGAACAAAAAGCACAGCTTTTCGCAGTGCCCCGACATGCATGCTCAAAAGGGATGTCAATATTTTCAGCAAAACGCTTCTCTGCCATTTTGATTTTTTCAAATGCATTTGAAGAATGAAAAGCCATGAGAAGAACTTCCAAATGAAATAGGTATGGAAGACTTGCACAAAATTCTTGGATATTTAAGCACCCTGAATATGTAGCTTTCACTTTCTCAACAATAAAACCAACGTATCCTTTGCATATTTTGAGTCTTAAGGAGTCATCTCCCAAACTGGACCCTGTGGATGTCCTTATAATAAGAATGCGAGCTACAAGAACAAGAGCATCATCAGTATAAGAAAACCTCACATCCTCTACCTTCAGAACTTGATTTACTAGGTGTTCTTCAAGTTCGATGGATAAGGCACGCCTCATAACAAGTTCACACACTTCTCCTACTATTGTTCACACACAATATTGATTATTAGAGGCTGTTACATGCTCAATTTTTTTGGCTTATTGCTTCTTCATAGTTGTATGAGACTGTTTTGGGGTTGAAAAGTGCCCATAATCCATGTAGGTGTGCCCAGGAATACTATAGGTGACTGATTATGCTCATGACAGTCCATATTTTTTAAGATCCATGGTTGTTCCTCATGAAAGTCACCCAAAGAAGTGCCCATATTTTTTGTAGGTGACTGTGTTTCACCACTTTTAGGGTTGTTATGTGAAAATATGCCTCAAAATGCCCATTTGAAGTCTATTTTATGGATAATAAGTTTCCATACCAAGAATTCATTGCACAAACCTGTTGTTTATTGATTATGCTAACTTGATATTGTCAGACTGAGACAAGGTGACTAATATTGGAATTTACATATATGTAGGTGTCATATCAGGTGCTCTTCTATACATTCGTGAAAAATAGTTCCTTTTTACAGGTACATTTAAACTTAATTCCAGGTTTCATTTGGGATTTTATAATTAATAAAACCTCTTTTCTTTTCACCAATTGTGTAGGGTCGGTTATTAACAACCCACTGCCTTAGATTTCAACAGGAAACTATGGTTAGTATGGAAATTGTGGGTGCTATCATCGGAGTAGCAATAAGTGGATGGATTAGTGATGCCTATGGACGCAAGCTGTCAATAGTTATAGCTGATTTATTTTTTATTCCTTGATCGATCACCATGGATGCTTCTCCAAATCCATATGTTCTTTTTGTTGGTAGAATGTTGGTGGGGTTAGGTGTTGGTATTGCATCAATCACTTCCCCTATTTATATTGCAGAAGCTTCACCTTCTAAAATAAGGGGAGCACAAGTGAGTACAAATACACTAATGATTATTGGGGTCAGTTCCTATCATATCTGGCGAAACTGGAATTTACTGAGGTAAGAAGGCTGGTGGATGGATGAATTTTTATATGTAATAGTTACTGAAATTTGTTATTGTTTATTGGCTTAGCTACTGATTTGTCATTTCCTGCACTTGACTAATTCTCAAGGCACTAGTTTCTTTGTGTATACATAAGGAAAGTAGCATGAAATGAGTTCCTTGAGAATAAATGGGTATCCTTGTAATTTATCCAATAAATTATGCATCAAAAATCCTGCTCATGTGAATTGGTTCTCCATTCAGCTGTAAAATTGACATTTACTTGATACAGAAGATTTCTGTCTTGTTTTAAAGTTGTGATTCAATTAATTCATGTTGGACCTTTGCAGGTATAATTTCGAGGTTACAGATTCATATGAACATCTGATATTGGGTGTCATTGATGGAGACAGCCACCTCTTCATGCGCAGCGATGAACTAGAGGCAGCATGGAGTATTCTAACCCCACTACTCTATGAAATTGAAAATAATAAAGTTGCACCAGAGCTTTATGAATTTGGAGGCAGAGGTCCAGTTGGTGCATACTATCTTGCAGCAAAACATGGTGTTCGATGGGCTAATGACTAGTTCAATATCAATTCTCCATATGATTGAAATACTATTTTTATGTTTCGATGTGAGTAGTGTTTGCACCAAAGTTTATCAACTCTTGAAGGAGAATCCAAATGGGCATTGACCATCTTGTTGCCAAATATTGGCGTTCTTTGTTGAGATGGCTAGTCCACCATTTCACCTACAATTCCTTTGCATATGTTCTTAAGATTTCTCAGATTTCCAGCGTTGTTATGTTTTCAAATCTAAGAGCATCTCACTGTAGATTTGACTTTCAAATATGTCTTTGCAGATAATCAAGGTAATTTTTTTTTTTAAATTTCAAAAACCATCGCTTAAGCGACGGCTACAAGTATTTTTTTTTTTTTTAATTTCACCAACCGTGGATACAACGACGGCCAGGCGTGGATATAGAGATGGAAAGGTGTGGATATAGCGACGGCAAGGTGTGGCTATAGCGACGTCTTGGATTTGCATTTTTTTTAAAAACCTTATACAGAGCGTGGATACAGCGACGGAAAGGCGTGGATACAACGACAGCAAGGCGTGGATACAGCGACGACAAGGCGTGGATACAGAGACGCCCAGACGTGGATACAGAGACGGCTAGGCGTGGATACAGAGACGGCTAGGCATGGATATAGCGATGGCTTAGAAATCTAACGAAATATAGAACATTTTCGCTCGTGCGACGCAAATTAGGGGTCGTCTCTATTGCGACGGAATTGTTTCCACGGAAAAATAAAAAACACTTATACGTGGCAATATCCACGCTTTTCCGTGGATATTGCCATGTTTTGACGTGGAAAAATTGATCACTTGTACTAGTGTGACTATGTGGCTTGCTCTGGGCCAAGTGTTGAAAGTATAAAGGATTGTTGTAACCGTACTCTTGTTATTTTCCTCCGTGTTCCTCGGGCCTTCGGGCCGCTCTGCAACTGTTTTCATGGTCGCCATGTTACCTTGTTGTTACTAGTTGTGCTCTGAGTCTGACTTACATTGGTTTAAGTCTACCATATCTGTTCTAAAAATAAACCTTTATGTGAACTATGTGTGTGATATCTCTGCAAGGTCTGTAGAGAGTCGTGGCAAAGGGTTTTACAGCTTGCAAGAGGCTCCCTATTAATTTTTCTCTATGGCTTTCCCTTGCAGAGATAGTTACATAACTTGCTTGCTGCATTTTCAGCATTACCCTTGTCGTAGGGTTTGTAAATCTCATTTCTGTGCCTTGCATTGTTGGTTACAGCTTCGAATTTGATGTCTGGTTCTTGCTTGGTCGTTTTCCATGCCTCCTTCTTCTACTGCTGTCAGTGGTTTGTAAATGAATTTATGGTTCCTCTGTCGCTGCGAGAATGAATACTTGGCTCTTTGTTTCACTGGTGGCGGTGCTACTGTTCCTTTGTGGCTATATCACCTTCACTACCAGGTAATATAATTTCTAAAAGATCAAAACTAGATTTGTTTCTTTTTAATTAGTTTTGAAATTCATGATTTTAATTAAACTTAGGTCTTCTTTCTTGCAGGTGACATCTTGCTCGTCTTGTGGCAATGATACTTTGAGGAAAGCTTCGACACTCTCGCTACGGGTAAGCCCTGGATAATCAATGGTATTCCAAGCTTGTTTAGTCCTTAAGGGACAGTTTTCGGTTGGAGGTTATGGCTTTCAAGTGACCTTCGTGGGTTACTGTTCTTCGATCTACTTGTTTAGTTTTTCTTTTATCGCTAAACCCTTGCTGTTAGCAGGGTATTCCAGCTTATGCCGTTACCTGTAAATGTTGTTTTTACTTGTTTATAAATACTGTTATGTTAAAAGATCTTACGTCCTGTCATGCCATATACTGTTTAGTTTTAAAGCATACTGATTTTCTCCTTGAGCTCGAACTCAGTTAAAAATTACACTCTTAAGGTAATTTTGTATATTAGGGTTTTACCCTTATTCACCTGTATGGAAGAAATCTTGTTATTGTATAATGTTTATCTAGCATTAATGGTATTGTTAAAATCTCAACCTGTTACCCAACATGTTTTAATTATTTAATTTCAAACTCAGATATTTGAGCTAGGTTACCTGTAAGTGACCTATGTGTAAAATAATTTCTTGATTTATTCCTTAAGTTTTTAATTTAATAATTAAATAACTTAATTATTATTGCAGGTATATAGTATTTTATATTACCCTAGTTAGTTTTCCACTATCCTTAAAGGACTGTAATAATTTTCCATAGATTTTGTGTTCATTTTTCTAAATAATCCATAACCTTGGATTATTGTTTAACTGATTATGAATTACAATGTTTATGTTATGAGGGTTTCGACCCTGCACTTTCTTTTATAATTAGCTTCTATTTAAATTATTTATATAAATTAGTTATTTTATAAGTAATCTTTATTAAATGTTATTTATCATTGAGTCTATTTTATTTAAATAACATAAAGATAGGTTTGTTGTTGTTCCTTGTTACATTGTTCTATATTACTGTAGCTTAATTAATATATAACATGACTATACTAGTATTACCCTACTTGAAATATATACTTTTGTAGAGATAGTTAGATAGTATAATCAAATAAAGTAAACTATGTAAAACAACATTTATTCTTTCTTTACAGAAATAAACAAGTGCTTTATCTAAGTTGATTCTTTACCTCTATTATAGGTTACTAGTATAATTTTATAGAATAAAGTTTTTGTATTAGAATAATAACCTAATTACTGTAGCAACTTGTTAAAGAAATAAACCTGCTATATGTAAAGTATTACGATTATTCCTATACTAGTTTTTTTTTATTATAATAGTCTGGTTTAAACAATAAACTTAACTAGACAGGTTCAAATATTCTTCCATGAAAACAACTATATGTAGAAATAAATTATTCCATTATTCTGAAATACATAATAATTCTATTCAATCCAGATTTCTATCATATCCTTCATCTATTTTAAAAATATACTGCCTGTGCTAGAGTACAGTCTGGTCCATTCCAGACGTGAAAAAACACAGGTTAGGATTTATTTTTCATCAATTGCAGATTCAATATTTCAAATAACTAAAGGATTACAATCTCTATCAGTTCACTAGAAAACATTTAATCATTCATTAATCATTAAATCTCAGATATAAACTTTTAACACAGTAAAATAAAAGACTATAGAACCTGTTTAAGCTGTACAACAACGGCTTTGGGAGGTCGTTCCTCCCTACCAACTCCTAGAGAGCGCTCAAACAGTGTCTTCTCAGGACCCCCAAGCCTGTTCCTGGTCTCCTTGGCTGAGAACTGGTGGAGCAAACAACCAAATACTAGTCCAATAACTCAGTAATCACTCTGCATTCAGCAGTAAGATCTTTCGGCTAAGAAGCTACACTAGATCACTTTCTGTAGTTTACCCCTCAAACACCTTCCACAAATTCCCTTCCTAATGAAATCCTCTGAAGTACATTCACCTGAAGGATTTTATTCTGAGAGTGAGCAGACTCAACTCTCTTCAATGGGCATTTTTATTAAGATTGTCTAGGTCTTTTTGGGTTAGTTGTCATTAATTGAGCCACCTGCTCTGATCCCTTTTTCTTGGGGGATCATGACCCCAAATATAGGGAGGTTTCCACTTGCAACATTGGAAGTGTTTGAGGATGTTGCCACTTGTCTATTTTCTCTCCACCCAGTCTCCTCCACCAACTTGACCAGTAAACACTCTTTTAACAGCTCTCCCAAGTTATTGTCTCCACTTTTATTTATTTAATATTAAAATATTCAGAATTACATTCAACATCCTTGACTCTGTTGAGTCATCAATTACAACTTAGCATAAAATTTAACATATTGTCTTGAAATAAAATCAATTATGATAATATTATTTTTTTGCAAAATTGGGGCATGTGACATACACACCCCCTTAGAATATAACACCGTCCTCGATGTTATTTATTCTTCATCCTCTGAATGCCCCTGGAATAGAATTGGATATGCATCTCGCATTTTACTTTCCAATTCCCAAGTGGCCTCCTCTAGACTAAGGTGCTTCCATTGCACCTTCACCTGTCCAATGGTGCAGTTCCGAAGTGTGATCTCCCTCCGCCCAAGAATACAGTATGGTTCCACTAGAAAATATCCTTCTAGTTCCACCTATAAATCATTCTAGTTAACAACATGAGTAGCATCATGAACATATTTCTTTAATACAGAAATGTGGAAAACATTTTGTACTCTTAAATTGGGTGGTAATGCTAATTGATAAGCTACTTGTCCAATCCTAGATAGAATTTCAAATGGACCACAGTAATGAGGTGCCAATTTTGCACAACTCCCTAGTCTCAGAGAGTTCTTTTTGGGCCTTACCTTGATGAACACATGTTCACCTACCTGAAACTCCTTTGGAGTTCTTTTTAAGTCTGCTTGACTTTTCTGTCGATCCTGAGCCACTTTCAGATTTCCCTGCACTTGTTTTACAATTTCTTCCATTTCTTTTAATGATTCTGGACCTAATATCAATCTATCCACTGGATTACTCCATGAGATAGGAGTATTACATTTTCGTCCATATAAAATTTCAAAAGGACTAAATCTGGTTGATGTTTGATAATTATTATTATAAGCAAATTCTACCAGATGTAAATATTCCTTCCACTTACCTGGCTGGTTTTTCACATACATTCTTAATAGATCTTCTAGTACTTGGTTCACTCTTTTAGTTTTTCCTTCTGTTTGAGGATGAAATGAAGTACTAAAATTGAATGTAGTGTTTAACCCTTTAAACAAAGCCTTCCAAAAGTTTCCTATAAATTTAAGATCTCTATCTGAGATTATGACTTTTGGTACTCCATGCAATCGAAAAATCTGTTTTAGAAAAATATCAGCTATGTTTGCAGCTTTATAAGTAGTCTTAACAGGTATAAAATGAGCTGCTTTGCTTAACTTATCAACTACTACCATGATAAAATCATTCTGATTTTGGTTTATAGGCATCCTAGTAATAAAATCTAGACTAATTATCTCCCATTTCCAGCTAGGAGTGGGTAATGGCTTAAGTAATCCAGCTGGGTGTTGATGTCCAGTTTTCACCTGGTGACATTCAAAACACTTTGCAATATACTCTGCTACTTCAGTCTTCATATTTGGCCAAAAATACTCTTTTCTTAACATAGTTATAGTCTTTTGATAACCTGGATGGCCTGAATATGGAGTTTTATGAATTTCATCCAGAATTAATAACTTAACTTTAGGTATGTTAGGTACATACATTCTATCCTTATACAGTTAAAATTATTTTTCATTTAAACCATAACCTTTACTTAAGTTTTCTGTTGGATTTTCTTTAGTTTTAGCTTGCAAACTCTGGTAAATTTCATCTTGTTCTATTCCTTCTTTAAGCTGTTCATCCAAATCTGTAGCATAGGTACTGATAGCTGCTGCAAAATTTAGCCTTGCGTTCCTACTTAATGCATCAACAACTTTATTTTCTTTACCTTTTATATGCTGAATTTCAAAATCATATTCGCTTAAGAAATCTAACCACCTAGCTTGTCTGGCATTTAGATTAGGCTGATCTAACAAATAATTCAATCCTTTATTATGAGTCATTAAAATATTTTTTCTACCAATTAGGTGATGTCGCCACATCTTTAAGGCGTGTATTATAGCTGCTAACTCTAGATCATATGTTGCATAATACTTTTCATAAACTTTTAACTTTCTTGACTCATAGGCAATAGCATGCCCTTCTTGAGTCAGAACACCGCCTAAACCATCATTACAGGCGTCAGTGCACACTACAAATTCTTTATTAGGATCAGTTATTCTTAAAATAGGTGCGTTGGTTAATAAATTTTTTAACTTTTTAAAGCTCTCTTCACATTTCTGATTCCAGTCAAACTTATTTCCCTTATTCTGCAAGGAATTTATCGGATTTGCATTCCTTGAAAAACCTTCAATGAATCTTCGGTAGTAACTGGTAATGCCCATGAAGGATCAAACATCCGTCACATCCTTAGGAACTGGTCAATATTCAATTGCCCTTATCTTTTCAGGATATACTGAAATCCCTTCCTTGGTCACCACATGACCTAAGTACTGAATCTTATCCTTGAAGAAATCACATTTACTAAACTTTGTGAAGAGTTGATGATCTCGCAACTCTTGCAAAACAATTTTTAGATGTTCTTTGTGTTTTTCTTCAGTTTTTTAATAAATTAGAATGTCGTCGATAAACACGACCATGAACTTATCTAAATGCTTATGCATAACTTTGTTCATTAAACACATGAAAATAGCTGGGGCATTAGTAAGCCCGAATGACATTACAACAAATTCGTAATGACCATATCTAGTTCTAAAAGCTGTCTTAAAGATGTCTTCATCTTTAATCCTTACTTGATGATATCCAGACCTTAAATCTATTTTCAACAACACCGTGGCTCCACGTATTTGATCAAACATATCATCTATGTAGGGCAACGGATATCGATTTTTGATAGTCATCTTATTTAACTGACGGTAATCTATGCAAAGTCGCATAGTTCCGTCCTTATTCTTAACGAAGATGACAGGTGCCCCCAGGGAGACACACTAGGTCGAATATACTTTTTATCAATTAATTATTTTAATTGAGATTTTAATTCATTAAGTTCCAATATGTTCATTCGATACAGAGCCTTTGAACTAGGTACCACACCCCGTACTAGTTCAATGGTGAAGTCCAAGTCCCTTTTCGGAGGTAGTCCCGGAATTTCTTCAGGGAATACATCAATGTATTCCTTTAAGACTGGTATGTCTTCCAATTTTAACTTATCTGTCTTGATTAGACTCTCTTCATTAGTAATAGTTACTGCATAAGCTTTACATCCCTTCCTAACAACTCTTTTAACTTGTAAAGCATAAATCCTTATTGTGGTTTTTCTAGGAATTCCTTTAAAACGTACTGGTTTTCCGTCACTGTGTAAACATGTGAAGGATTTATCATAACAATTTAGAATTACTCTATGTTGTTCTAACCAGTCCATACCAATTAGCAAATCATAAGAACCAAGAGGCAAAACATTAAGCTTGACAACAGTTTCAAAATGATCCATAACTACTGCACATTCTCTTATAAAACAAGTTACCTTTCTTTATTAAATGTTATTTATCATTGAGTCTATTTTATTTAAATAACATAAAGATAGGTTCGTTGTTGTTCCTTGTTACATTGTTATATATTACTGTAGCTTAATTAATATATAACATGACTATACTAGTATTACCCTACTTGAAATATATACTTTTGTAGATATAGTTAGATAATATAATCAAATAAAGTAAACTATGTAAAACAACATTTATTCTTCCTTTACAGAAATAAACGAGTGCTTTATCTAAGTTTATTCTTTACCTATATTACAGGTTACTAGTATAATTTTACAGAATAAAGTTTTTGTATTAGAATAATAACCTATTTACTGTAACAACTTGTTAAAGAAATAAACCTACTATCTGTAAAGTATTATGATTATTCTTTGACGAGTTTTTTTTTATTATAACATTTTGGTTTAAACAATAAACTTAACTAGACAGGTTAATATTCTTTCCTGAAAACAACTATATGCATAAATAAATTATTCCATTATTATGAAATACATAATAATTCTATTCAATCCATATTTCTATCATATCCTTTATCTATTTTAAAAATATACTGCCTGTACTAGAGTACGGTCTGGTCCATTCCAGACGTGCAAAAACACAGGTTAGGATTTATTTTTCATCAATTACAAATTCAATATTTCAAATAACTAAAGGCTTACAATCTCTATCAGTTCACTACAAAACATTTAATCATTCATTAATCATTAAATCTTAGATATAAAATTTTAACACAGTAAAATAAAAGACTGTAGAACCTATTTAAGCTGGACAACAACAGCGTTGGGAGGCCGTTCTTCCATACCAACTCCTGGAGAGCACTCAAACAACGTCTTCTCAAGACCCTCGAGCCTATTCCTGGTATCTTTGGCTAAGAACTGGTGGAGCAAACAACCAAATACTAGTCCAATGACTCAGTAATAACTCTGCACTCAACAGTAAGATCTTTCAGCTAAGAAGCTGCACTAGATCACTTTCTGCAGTTTACCCCTCAAACACCTTCCACAAATTCCCTTCCCATTGAAATCCTCTGAAGTACATTCACCTGAATGATTTTCTTCTGAGAATGAGCAGCCTCAGCTCTCTTCAATGGGAATTTTTATTAAGATTGCCTAGGTCTTTTTGGGTTAGTTGTCATTAATTGAGCCACCTGCTCTGATCCCACTTTCTTAGGGGATCATGACCCCAAATGTAGGGAGGTTTCCACCTGCAACATTGGAAGTGTTTAAGGACGCTGCCACTTGTCTATTTTCTCTCCACCCAGTATCCTCCACCAACTTGACCAATAAACACTCTTTTAACAGCTCTCCCAAGCTGTTGTCTCCACTTTTATTTATTTAAAATTAAAATATTCAGAATTACATTCAACATCCTTGACTCTGTTGAGTCATCAATTACAACTTAGCATAAAATTTAACATATTGTCTTGAAATAAAATCAATTATGATAATATTATTTTTTTGCAAAATTGGGGCATGTGACATGGAACACAGCAACATAGGGCTTCACACTGTAACACAGGTAACCAGGTTTGCATAACACTTTGTAACACAAATATACACTATAGAACAACTCTTCTACAATTCACGGTATTGAACCACTGAGTGAATCACACTGCACTACAAGAACAAATGTGACTGCAAGATCGGGAGTGAACAACACATGAATGAATGATGATCATGAATGATTGGAATGAACACAACGTTTAGGTGAAAACCAAGATGACGGACAAGGAACGCATTCACGTGGTTTACTTGCGTCAAAAGAAATATTGCAGCTTCCCATATTGCAGGCTGCGGGAAAGCTCATTCACGAAACTGACTACCATGCCTTGCTCTGCCCAAGAGATTAACTGCCTCAACCAACTTCTAGAATAAATAAATGATTGAGTGTAAAGGAAAACAAGTAGCTGAGGGTTTATGGGTTCCCCCATTGACATATGGTCTCACCCTATATGCTCAAGAGTTTGACTAACTCCCCCCTATTCCTTGTGAAAGCATGCACCCATCTCTTTCACGTTGCAGTGCATAGCTAGCTATGGTAATTTATTAAATTCTATATTAAATGATATTCCAAAATATACTATGCCATACGTAGTACCATAATCATAGGTATCAACCTTGATCACCTATATGCAAAACACCAAATCAATGGGAGGGATTTGTCCTTGAGCTCCTCTCCATGATTTACATACAATACATACATCATGTATAATTTTAATACCATGGGGTAAAAACCAGGGTGTTACATTCCCCTCCCCCTTCATTTAGCACTTTCCTAATTGCTTTACAAAATTGAACAAAAATGCTACACTGGCACTGCCCTCATTGCTCCACAAAATTGAACAAAAATGGATGTTCCAATCACATGGCATCCTCTAGCTCCAACGTAGCCTCATCCGAACCGTAGTACTCCCACTACACCTTTACCTATCCAATGACTCGATTTCAAAGCATTGTGACCTTCCTATCAATTATGTGCAATGGCTTAGTTTGGAACTCTCCCTCGGGTTCCACGTGGATCACATCCCAATTTATCACATGGTTAGGATCATGTACATATTTCTTAAACAAAGAAACATGAAAAACATTATCATCCCTGGTGCTAGTTGGAAATGCAAGTCTATATGCAACTTGCCCTATTCTTTCAAGCACTTCAAAAGGCTCACAATATCTAGGTGACAACTTGGCACAACTTCCAAGCTTCAAGGAACTCTTCCTTGGCCTCACTCTAAGGTAAACATGATTCCCAACACAAAACTCTCTATGCAGTCTATGCTTATATGCATTATGTTTCTTTCTATCTTGGGATGCGTTCAGGTTCTACCTGATCTTTGCAACCTCTTACTTCATTTTCTTAAGCAATTCTGGACCAAGCACAATCTTGTTCACTGGATTATCCCAAGTTACCAGTGTCCTACACCTTCTTCCATATAAGGCTTCATGTGGAATTATGCCCAAGGATGCTTGTTATCCATTATTATATGCAAACTCTACCAAGTGTAAGTAATATTCCCACTTGGTTGGTTTGTCCATCACATACATGCAAAACATTTCTTCAATCACTTGATTCACCCTCTCTGTATGACCATCAGTCTGAGGATTCTAGGCAGTGCTAAAGTTCTACTTGGTACCCAAATCTGCAAAAAAACACTTCCAAAAGTTGGAAGTAAAATTGGGATCCCTATCAGAGACTATTGCCTTAGTCAATCCATGAAATCTGAAAATATCCTTCATGAATATTTTTGCAATGGCATTAGTCTGATATGTGGACTTAACCGATATAAAATGTGATTCCTTTGTCAACATTTCCACCACAACCATGATGGAATCATGTTGTATCCAATTCATTGACAATCGTGTAATAAAATCCATGGAAATCACTTTCCATTTCCATTCTAGGACTGGAAAAGGCTGCAATAACTTTACTGGGTGTTGATGCTCAACCTTCACCTGCTCGCATTTCATGCACTTCAAAATATACTCAACAATGTACTTTTTCCTTCTTGGCCTCCAGTACTGCTTTCTGTATGTAGGAATTGTCTTCTAATATCCTTGGTGACCAAAATATGGAGCTTAATGGATCTCATCCATAACAATTCTCCTCAACTCTACTACATTTGGACTATAAATTATGTTCTTATGGGTAAGAAGTTCATCTTCTTCAAGTTTATATCCCTCATACTTCTTTTCAAGGCTTTAATGCTGCAACTTGTCCTTGATCTGCACATACATTTCATCCTCAACATTATGATTAACAATATGCTACCTCAAATATGGTTGGAAAATACTAAGAGATGCCACATGCATTTCATGGACCTTCCTACTAAGTGCATCAACCCCTTTATTTTATTTTCCTTTTATGTGTTTGATTTCAAAATCAAACTCACACAAAACTCCAGCCGTCTAGATTTCCTAGAAATTAGAGTTGGCTGATCAAACAAGTACTTCAGACCACAATGGTATGTTCTTAGCTCAAACTTTCCTCCCATTAAGTAATGCCTCCACACCTTGAGAGCATGTAATATGGCTGCAAGTTCTAAATCATGACTAACATAGTTTTTCTCACGATCCTTCAACTTTATTGACTCATAACATACCATGTGGTTTCCTTGCATAAGAACTGCTCCAACTCCTTGATTACATGCATTAGTACACACCACAAAGTCCTTTTTTGGGTCTGCAATCTTCAAGATTGGTGCACTTGTAAGAAGATTCTTCAACTACTGGAAGCTCTCCTCACATCTCGGTGTCCATTCAAACTTTATCCCCTTCTTTTTCAAAGAATTGATTGGATGTGCAACCTTGGAGAATCCTTCAATGAATCTCCTATAATATCTTGCATGTCCCATAAAATATCTTACATCTATCACATTTCTTGGAGTTGGCCAATTCATAATGGCTTCAATCTTTTCAGGGTTTACAGATATGTCGTCCTCAGAGATAATGTGACCCAAATAATGAATTCTATCTTTATAGAAGTCACATTTGCTTAGCTTTGCATATAGCTTATGCTCCCCAACTAATTGCAATGTCAATCTCAAATTCTCTTCATGCTCTTCCTCATTCTTAGAATAAATAATAATGTCATCAAGGAAAACAAGAACAAACTTGTCTAGATACTTGTTGAAAACACTATTCATGAGACACATATATGTAGCTGGTGCATTTGTGAGACTAAATGGGACCACCACAAACTCATAATGTCCATACCTTGTTCTAAAGGCTCTATTATGAATATATTCATCTTTGATTCTTACCTGATGGTAACCAGACCTTAATTCAATCTTGGAAATTACCTTTGCTCCTCTCATTTGATCGAATAGGTCATCAATTCAAGGTAAAGGGTATTGATTACATAGTGAGGTTGTGTAATCAATACACAACCTGAGTGTACCATCTTTATCCTTCACAAAGACAACTGGTGCTCCCCAAGGGGACACACTTGGCCTGATATACCTATTTTCTAACAACTCTTGGAGCTGATCTTCATCTGTAGAAATTTTGGTGTGCTCATCCTGTAGGGTGTCTTAGAAACTGGTGTTGCTCTAGGCACAAGGTCAATTGTAAAATCAATGTCCCTCCTTGGAGGAATCCCTGGAACTTCATTAGGAAAAACATCCCTGAACTCTTACAATACATGAAAATCCTCCAACCTAGGAGTTTCATTCTCTGTTGCCTCGGAAAACATGGGTTGCATACAATCTGCAACCTTTCCTACATAACTTCTTCAGCTGCATTGCTGAAATCTGCCTAACATAAATCACCTTTGGAATTGTTGGCCTTACTGGGAAGACCCGGGTTTACTTTATTGTACCAACAAAACCCCTAGCTCACTGGCCCTTTTGGCAACAGACCGCAGAATGGCCTAAAGTCTCACCCGAAGTGATCCTAGATGAGGTGGTTGAAGAATCATGCTTCCTCAACCAGGTTCTGTAGCATCCTAGGTCCTCTTGACTCTAATTGACCAGCTAAATCTCTCAGCAAGGGCTGTTTCTCTCTTCCTAACTGACTCTGCTATGGGACTGACTCTTATCACATCACATATTCTAGGACAATGCGCAAACTTTCTCTTCTGCTCAACTCTTAACCTGCGATATCTCACACCGCAGCTCCCCCGACAGTGCAATATCGCCTTTCTACGCTGCAATATTTCCTACAGTAAGACTCAATATGCTCATCAACTCTCAAGGTCCAGAGGCTTCCTCCTTAGGTATAATAGCTCAGTTAACCTTCATTAGGGTGTTAAACAACTTCACTTAAGCTCCTACAGTTTAACATGCTTAACATCAATTACGCTCAAATCACTGGACTAAATATACAGAAGTCACTTAATACTGTAACTGTTAGTTGTCGTGAATCAAGCATTGATAAACTCATATACAGAATACTCGACGCATTCAACTCACATTTAACCTTCTATGTTACTGTAAGCTGAAGGATAGCATACACACATTCATTAACTGATAAGCAAAGTTCATGTAACGGATAACATATAGCAAATAAGTAGAGCACAATCATATGAAATAGTCGCACAACACACGGATGTTACGTGGTTCACTTCCAGGAGGGAAGCTACTTCCACGGGAGCTGTGTTTATATTATATATTGAGAGAGTAAACACAGTTCTGCTGCAACCTCTTATGCAGCATGAGATCTTTTGGGAAACTCCACGCACATAGCTCGGAACCCTTCTCTTAGATCTCTTCTCTTCCTATAATGATTTCTTCTTACAATATACCATTTCTCTCTCTCTCAATCCATGTGGATTGTTACATTCATGCTCAAGGAGCCGGCCACTGGTTACAGTAAGATAACTACAGACTTAACGACAGAACCAGAGCTCAACTCTTCCTCAATGTCTCACAATACCAACAAAAACTAGTCACAACCCAACCAACCAACCAACCCTTCATAATACAAAATGCATGCTTAAAATAGGTGGCCCGAAGGTCTCACTGTGATACAAAACGGTGGGCCTATCCCAACAGTAACCCAAAACCCTAACTGTGACAATTGGCCTATCTTTACTTTGAACCGCCACTTACTGGTCACATCGTAGCTTCCTGCAGTCTTTCGTAATTTTCGGCGCTGATCGTGGGTATGGGCGCCGCTTCCTCGGTCGCTCCCCTTCTGTCCTTTATCTTTAATACCTCAACCCATTGCTCCTTCTCCATTTATGAGGGTAGTTGAGCCCTCCTATCATCACCGCTGCCTTAAATGCAGTGGTTGAGCTCTCTTCTCGATCGCTTCAAGTACTATTTCCTTTGACTTCCTTGTTTCGACCGCCACGATTTCTGGCCCCCAATCCACGGTAGGAAATGCGCTATGGAATCGTACCTTTATCGCATCGTATCTCTTATATCGCCATCTTATCTACATCGCCAAAACTATCTTTCCTCCAAAAATTGTCCATCTTCTACCAAAAATAGCAGCTTTTCCTATAGCTGCGGGGCCCTGCTCCAACAGTGCCCTAACACTTAATTGTGGCTCATCCCCGAGCCACTAACAGCTGGTTTTTTTTTTGTAGCTTCCCCTTGGCTTTCGACGAATTCCTTGCGAATCTCTCCTTTAGTCCTACGACATCTTTCTCCATAGCTTCGACACAGTCTTGTGCCGCTACAAGCATAACTTGACTAATCATGGGGTCTTCTGTGCTATCAATTACACTCTTTCTTGCAGTGAAATCCTTGACCTTCATCTCAACCGCATAGAACAGCTCTGTGATTTTTTCCTGATACGGTTGAAGCATATTATTGAATTGTATCTCTTTTTCTCGCAACCTCTGTGCTTCCTATTGCAAACGGTTCATCTCTGTCATCTTCTTCATCTTTGCAAGAGCTCCTAAGCTCTTGACTTCTTCCTTTATTTATGCTGTTGCATTCTCTATGTTTTGGATGCTCTGCTACAAATCCAGCCTATCTGGGAGCTCTTCTAGTTCCGACCATGTCTTCATTGCATTATCTAGCAATGAATCTGCATCATCTATGCGACACTTCATTTGCATTGAAGTGATTCTAAAGGCCTGTGCCCTTGCTTCCTTGTCTGCGTCAGGTGTGCTTGGTGCTCGAGCCTCAAGCTCAACAATCTGCACCTTGTGGTATTCCTCCATCTTGACCATTGTCTCTTCCAGAGCCTTTTCTATATCTCCAATTCTTCTTACTTTCTGCGTTAGAGGCAAGGCAAGCTCTATGTTACACTGGGGTAACTCCGATGCGATGTTCTGCAGGACCTGACTTAGATCCTGTTCTCTTTCTTCATATAGTCTTAACTCCACCGCCTTTGTCTAAAACCATTCGGTGAGCTCTGCATTTTGTTGTATCCACTGAGTGTTCTGGTTATAAGTCACAAGATCTCTATCCCTAAGCTCTGTGGCTATCTGCTGCTGGATCATCTGTAGTTGATCAACAGAGAATTGTGACAGATTAACCTCGACAGGTTTCCTAACATATATCTGCACATCAATCATTGAAATAGGGAATTGGATGCTCCCTGGCGGTATCAGCACTATATTGGTGCGATCCTTTGCAAAGAATTCCTCATGGGAAATCGATGTTTGTGAGCTTTCTCCTACTGTCGCCTTGACTGGCTAAATCTGCATCATGGCAGTCTTCTCGGTTAGTGCTTTCAACTCCAGAAGCTGCTTATCTATCGTGCTCTACAGCTTGTCCTGCGATGTCTGCAGCGCCTGAAATGAGTCCCGCATCTTCTCATGCAATCTTGCTGTGATGATATCATACTTATCCTTTGTTAGTGCAGTCTCTGTAGTTGGCGTTGAAAATTTGACTTTTTTCTTCTTTTGTGCCACTGGTGGCACTTCTACTGCATCTTTCCTTTTGGAACCCACCTTACCTTTTCCTTTGTCTAATGGATCTATCGGTGCAGTATCTGCTAGTACAATTCCTGCTGTGGCATCTTTTAATGCCTTCTTCCACTCTTCATCAAAGTCTTTGATGACATATTCTACATCCTGCGCTGTCATCCTGAACAATCCAATAGCCCAGTCATCCTTTCTAAACCCTTTTGGCCTCAGATAGATTGTATGCATGTCCGCAATGAAATCAAGCCAATTGTGATACATGTCAACAACCTCTGTGTTGATCCGCGGTGTCTCATGGATGACTCACTTCAATAGTTTATAGTATTCATAGAATACTATCATATTGATCTTTTTCTTGGCTGGACTGTTGCTTTCCCATAAGTTTTCATATTGTGCGCCTCTGCACTCTCCGCCTCGTAGCTGTAGAAACTGGGTATGGGGCGGCTCTCTCCACCCGACGAATGCACATAATATAAGCAGCCATAAGAAGTGGAAGGGGTGGTTTGGCTCATCCTGCACTGCCAAACAATCTGCAAGAAAAATATTTAATAAAAACAAACACCAATTAAATTGTTCACCTTCTGGGACCTGCACGGCAAGGTGAATTACTGCTCCTATGACTTCTTTCGAGCGAACTTTAGTTAACAATCTGCCTGCAAGCAGACTGGCTATAAATCTAAGTGTATCAGCTGCTAAGGCTGTGAGGTCATAAGCCCGACCTCCTCTCTGTAGCTTATACTTGCTAACTAGAAGCACTGGTAGCTTAGTATCCTTGCTTTTCCCTGATATATGTGTCTGAGGGTCCTTACCGCTTTTGGACAGCCCAGTGATGTGGTGTATCAAATCGACATTCAGATCAACCCTGTTACCCAGCCAGAGGTAACCTCCATGTACACAGGAAAGTAGCACACACACCACGGCATTAACCTCTGTACCTCGTTCGAAATGTGGTATTTTCAACAAATTGAGCAAGCCTGACTGCTTAAGAATCTAGACATGTTCCATAGGAACAAACGCATCTGCACTAGTCCTCGGGTTCCTCTGAACCATAAGATACTGATCCTACCAAAACTGAGGATATGTCTTACTGTCTCCAAGGTTATAGTCTGTAAATTTGAGAGCAGGGACATATCCTAAAGTTCTCCATCTTCCTTTACGCGAAGATCAATCGACGGTAGTGGAATAGGAAACTTAGCACCCTTGGGAATGGTTACCTCTGGTGCGTCCTCAACTTGTGGAAAAATGTATACTGTTGCCACATGAACTTCTTCTTCCTGCTCTGAGCTAGACTCTTCTACTATCTAAGCTTGACTCTTCGTCCTTGGCGTCTGCCTGACCTGTGTTGCACCTAATTTCACAATCCTGGGCGGCATCGTCATAGCAGACTCGAGGCCACCACGCTTGAATCGTCGCACGACGTCTTATAAAGGCTCCATCTCAAACATAAACCGCCCGGTGTGATACTCTGGACTAGCAATGGCTGCGAAAATGGGGAAACTAGCACTTTGTAACTGGAGTATCTCTGCATAGGGAAAACTCTACAAATTACTCTATAACTCTCAGAAATCGCAAAAGTAACCCTTTTGTCTGAATGATTTGTGTATTTGTAATGAAGGCAGTAATCTCTGAAACAACGGTCACTTAGGCTGGACCCATTGGCGACATTTATTGCATGGACAAGACAACACACTGCACCCCGCTCCTCATTAATTACTGAAAACCCGTTCAAATTTCCCTCGAAAATTGTGCGCAAGCTGCGGTCTCGACCAAGATTTACCAAATCTAGGACAATCATTGTACTGTTTCCAAATCTAGGGCAACGTATACCTGTCATATCTACATTAATTGCTTGTCAGAAGGAGAAGTGACTGGCCCTCTTTCCCTTTCAAAATCGTCTTCGTAGCACAGGGAACATCGCCTCGCTGCGATGTCACGCCACATCGTCCTGGACCAAAAAGTTGGCGTGAAACTCCGCAACGTTGAAAAACTCCACAATCGTCCTGTGACTTGCACAAAATAAACTTTCCTACTGTGATTCCTCCTACTTAGAAATTTTTCACCTGGTGTAGACTAGTTATGGGTGTGATGCCTCCTTTCAACTACACTAGACATATGCACCACTTAGTTCTCTGAGTTAGGTTTGGGAGGTGGAGTGGCTATCACTATAAAGCTTAAGCCTACTGCCATTAATCAAAGTAGGAACAAGTTCCCTGTTCAGTTTACTGAGCTGAACGGCACCTCCTTTTGTGACTTGCTGAATCTGATATGGTCCCGACCAATGTGTCTTGAACTTCCCTGGAAACTTAACAAACTTGCTATCATAAAGGAGCACTAGGTCTCCTGTCTGAAAAATCTTGCTCTTGATGTGCCTTTCATGCCAAGCTTTTTCTCGTGCCTTCTACACTTTTTGATGAAATCCTGCGATGAATCTGTCTTCTTCTAAGGCAAGCAGTTGCGCTAATCTTTCATTCATCGCATCTATATCAGCCATATCGGTAATTTGAGCAATTCTTAAAATAGGAATAATATATTCCATAGGCATAACAACCTCTTATCCATACACCAAGCTGAAAGGTGTGTATCCTGTGAGTTTCTTGCATGTAGTCCTATAATCCCATAACACAACATTAACCCTGAGGTCCCAATCATCTCTTTGGTTGTTACAGATCTTAGTAAGAGCATTTTCTATAATCTTGTTAAAAGCCTCAACTGTACCATTAGCTTGTGGGTGGTAGGGAGTGCTCTTATGATGCTGTATCTAAAAGTCCTCCGTCAAGGCCTCAATAGTGCGATTCAGAAAGTGTGTGCCTTGATCACTCATCAAAATTGATGGACATCCAAATCTACTTATGATGTTTTCAAAAATGAACTATGCAGCTGTAGCAGCATCACAATTCCTTACTGCTTTGGCCTTTGCCCACCTGGTGAGGTATTATGTTCCTGTGATGATGTATCTTGCACCAGTTCGTTTCCCTGGTGGGTTGATAGGACCCACAAAATCTATAGCCCACTTGTCAAATGCCCGCAGCGTAATCTGTGGTCGCAGCAGCATTTCATATCTCCTTGAAGGTTTTCCTACCCTCTGGCAGATATCGCAGCATCTGCAAAACTCCTTAGTGTCTTTATACAAAGTAGGCTACCATAATCCTACAGCTAGAATTTTCTGAGTAGTCGGCTTTCCTGCGAAACGAACTGGAATGTCTAGCTGTTAGTCCTGTGCAGATATCACCTGGCTCTTCTGCGAAGTTGTAACACTCTAGCGCATGTTCTCACTGGATGGCCCAATCAGGCTGAACATACACTGGTGGGGTACAATGATCAAATATCTTAGTCTTTATAATATTTAGAGCCTGATCAATGCTTGGATACTCAGATTCAAAAGTGAAAGTGAGTACAAAGCTGTCTATCATAACTGGCCATGTAATCATTCCTCTGCACAACTCTGTCTCAGTGTACCAGTTCCTTGGGACTGTGTCTAAAGTGTGAATGAATAGGTAAACCCATTCAACCTATGGAATGTTTGACCAATTCTATTCACAAATCTTGATATGTGACCTGGGGTCACTTTCTCCGGTATATTTCTGTTGTAAACGCTCCTTGTCATTAGAGAATCTGATCACCATCAATCTCTTAAAATCATCCCATGATGCAATATTTTCTTTATGTGCATGCCACCATCTTGCAGGTGTGGCTCTTAGTACAAGGTCAATAACTGCCATCCTCTGCTCATTAGGGATTTCCTGCTCAAACTGTTGTAAAAATTCATTGACATCTGCTAAGCCATCAAATGACGGAATATCCTTAATCTCTGTTCCAATCCATCGTAGTGACTTAGTCATAAATGCACATCTGCGAGATGAAACTTCATAAAGTCTATTCTACCAATTTTCTAAACCAACATCTGAATCCGATGCACATGAGCTATCGCATTGCCAACTAATATTTCCTTCTGCGGTGGGATTGATATAATCACTCTGGTTAGCAGTCATCTGATAGAGGCTCTCCATATTACGCACCTCTTCCTCTACTCGGATAGGTTCAATGTATCAAGGACCCTGAAAAGGATCCAACGGTGCGATGAATCAAATATGTTTATCCTAAAAGTTCATTTGTCTTTTCTTCAAATTGATAATAGCCATGTTATCAAATGCCCAATCAATACCTAATAAAGCTGGATACGGTCTGCTATCACCAATAATTTCTATGACTTCAAAATCTGCAAAGTTGCGAACTCCATCAATATCAACTGGTACTTGTGGTAATCGACCCAGTGGAGATACTCTCTACTGATTGGCTAATCACAGATGGATAGGTGATCTGGCTAACTTAGGGCTACCCATCTGTTCCCATGTCTACTTAGTAAGAACATTTACCTCTGATCCTAAATCTAGGATTACCTCATCCATTTCAAACTCTCCAATTTGTGTTGTGAGTCTCATTTCTCTTCCTGTTCTTGTATGGCCCATAATATTATGAATAGCACGCCGCGTACTGCTCACGGAAGAAGACTGCTGATACTGATCTATGATGCGTTGAGGCTCTCCTATGGATTTCTCATTTCTTACGAGTTTCAAGCAGCTCCGTAGGAAGGATTGTACACTTCCTGTAAACTCATCCTCTTCGCACCTTCCAGATGTGGTAGCCTGCGATATCTGCACAGGACTAACACCACAAGGTTTTTGCTGTGGTACACCCCTACAAGGAAATATCTGCGATCCTGATGGTGTAGGGTAAGCAAAGAAAGTTTTAGCTTGCTGAAATGCTTCTTTGTTTTTCTGCAGGTCAAGTGGTGTAGATTTATCAGTGGCTTTACGCACCCACTTCGGACCTGTATTCTTTTCGGCATCCTGCGATGTCCTACTAGTAGAAGCACCACTGCGAGTCACAACATTGACTCTTGGTTCTGGTTATTTCTGCTCAGCAGCAATAAGCTGAATATTTTGGTTTACTGCTGGCTTAGGATCCTTAATCTTGGCTATCAAGATAGGACATTCTTCTATAGTATGATCATAGGACTTGCAATACTTACATGTTGTAGTAGGGTTCTGACAATCCCTAGCATAATGTCTTATGGCTCCACAGTTGTAACAAACAATCAGTCCACGACCACGACCAAAGCCTCCACCACGGCCATCATGAGCTGGTTCATGCTGTGGACCCGCTGCTGGTCCTGATGTCTCTGACCGGACTCTGTAGAAGTCATGTTTTCTCTCTATCATGAGATCATAAGCTCTGCAATTATTTTCATCATGTCCTACTAACTTACAGAAGTTAAAGTATAAATTCTTAGGAGTTTGTACATACTTCTGAAGTAAAGGGCATTCCTGTGGTCTATTTCCTCGTGTTCTACAGATTTCACACCTTGGCCCTTGATTCTGTACTAAGAGGTTAGGAGCCCCACTTGCTATATACTCAACAAATACTGGACAGTTATATTTGGTATGGCCATGTCCTTTACACTTTGTACACCATAATTCTTGTTCAACCTCTTTTCCTTTCTTAATCTCATGTAACTGTAAAGTGAGATTGGCTAATTGATTCTATAAGTTTGTCATACCTGCACTAGTCTCAACTAAAGGTGAAGCCTCTAGTTTCATTTCCATCTCCAATTCTTCATCCTGCGTACGGAATTTCTGTTGCATTAGTGGAAGTCTAATATGAGGGAGCAGTGTTGTGATGAACCATTCCTTATGCTGCTCCGACGCAAACTCAAAACTAACTTGGTCCATAAAAGCTTTAAATTTATGATCGAAATCCCATACTGACTCTGTGGGTAACTATTTAATGTCTTTAATTTCTGTGATACATTGTGACTCAGACTTGGGTTTCTTAAATTCCTTAATCATTGTTTTCCTTACCTATGTGAATGTTCTATTCTGTGCTGATGTATACTTCATCTACCATGTTAAATCTCTTTCTCTAAGTGTAGTGGCCAACTGGACAAGCTTAGTATTGTCATCCTGGATCTGTTTAATGGTCCATACAGCTTCACATAGGAACCAATGTTGTTTTGGGTCTTCTGCCCCTGTACCCATAAAGGTAGGTAATTTCATGTCATCCCCCATTCTGTTTCTACGAGGTGGATTCTGATTTGCTGTATTACTACCACTTGGTGGTGTAAATGTAGGTGGTATAAAGGTAGTATGTACTGTGTGTGAACTACTAGATGGAGTTCCTGTGGGATTATTCTGAGTCTCGGTTGGTTTCTGTGGGGTATAAGGGTGGTAAGGGATACCCCCTGCTGTTCTTTCTCTATTACTTTGAATCTGTACTCTAGTACTGTCTGAACTGTCTTCAAAGAAGGAATATCTGAAATCTACTTTAAATTTCTTACCGCTACGTGTACATCCAATTTCTTCAGAATCACTCTCAAACTCTTGTGACATTACACTTACTTAACTTATTCATCTGAGAATATATCCAGTACTCCTTTTTCATACAATAACATCTTAAGGCACAAATTTAAAGAGTTCAAGTACTAACCGCGATTTCCCTTGAAGAAGTACCTCTCTGCTTCACTGAAACTCTTTCTTTGATCAACTGCAAACTCTGTAATGAAACCTTCCAGCAAACTCACAAGCCAGAAGTCTACTGCCCGCGAAATGGGATTATCTACACTCTTCACGGTGTGAATCAGCTCCGGTGTCCATACAATGTTCCTTTTCTTCTTGAATACATGCTTATCATTCAACTTTGACAACCAATCGTACAACTCATTTGCATAGGTCACAAAAAATATCTCATGGAGGTCTGTGAAGATATGTTTCTGTAACCAGTCCTCTGTACTCAACCTAGGACTCTTGTTTTCTTTCTCAGCAAATTCTCTTTCCTTAGACTCAACCCACTGGTTAAGTTCTACTTTAGTAGGATGCCAACAGAACATCAGCTCTTCAATTTGCTCAAAACTAGCGACGGAACCATTTGTTGGCCTTACTGGGTAGACCTAGGTTTACTTTATTGTACCAACAAAACCCCTAGCTCACTGGCCCTTTTGGAAACAGATCGCAAAACGGCCTGAAGTCTCACCCAAAGTGATCCTAAATGGGGTGGTTGAAGAATCAGGCTTCCTCAACCAGGTTCTGTAGCATCCTAGGTCCGCTTGACTCTAATTAACCAGCTAAATCTCTCAGCAAGGGTTGTTTCTCTCTTCCTAACTGACTCTGCTATGGGACTGACTCTTATCGCATCGCATCTTCTAGGATAATGCACAAACTTTCTCTTCCGCTCAACTCTTAACCTGCGATATCTCACACCGCAGCTCCCCCGACAGTGCGATATCGCCTTTCTACGCTGCAATATTTCCTACAGTAAGACTCAATATGCTCATCAACTCTCAAGGTTCAAAGGCTTCCTCCCTAGGTATAATAGCTCAGTTAACCTTCATTAGGGTGTTAAACAACTTCACTTAATCTCCTACAGTTTAACATGCTTAACATCAATTACGCTCAACTCACTGTATTAAATATATAGAAGTCACTTAACACTGTAACTGTTAGTTGTCGTGAATCAAGCACTAATAAACTCATATACAGAATAATCAACGCATTCAACTCGAATTTAACCTTCTATGTTACTGTAAGCTGAAGGATAGCATACATACATTCATTAACTGATAAGCAAAGTTCATGTAACAGATAACAGATAGCAAATAAGTAGAGCACAATCACATGAAACAATCACACAACACACGGATGTTACATGGTTCACTTCCAGGAGGGAAGCTACATCCACAAGAACTGTGTTTATATTATATCTTGAGAGAGTAAACACAGTTCTGCTGCAACCTCTTATGTAGCATGAGATCTTTTGGGAAACTCCACGCACACAGCTAGGAGCCCTTCTCTTAGATCTCTTCTCTTCCTATAATGCTTTCTTCTTACAATATACCCTTTCTCTCTCTCTCAATCCCTGCGGATTGTTACATTCATGCTCAAGGAGCCGGCCACTGGTTACAGTAATATAACTATAGACTTAACGACAGAACCAAAGCTCGACTCTTCCTCAATGTCTCACAATACTAACAACAACTAGTCACAACCCAACCAACCAACAAACCCTTCATAATACAAAATACATGCTTAAAATAGGTGGCCCGAAGGTCTCACCGTGATACAAAAATGTGGGCCTATCCCAACAGTAACCCAAAACCCTAACTGTGACAGTCGGCCTATCTGTACTTTGAACCACCACTTACTGGTCACACTGCAGCTTCCTGCAATCTTCCGCGATTTTCGGCGCTGATCGCGGGTATGGGCGCCCTTCCTCGGTCGCTCCCCTTTTGTGCTTTATCTTTAATACCTCGGCCCATTGCTCCTTCTCCATTTATGAGGGTAGCTGAGCCCTCCTGTCGTCACCGTTTTCTTAAATGCATTGGTTGAGATCTCTTCTCGGCCAGTTCAAGTACTATTTCCTTTGACTTCCTTGTTCTGACCGCTGCAATTTCCGGCCCGCGATCCATGGCGGGAAATGCGCTACGGCGTCATACCTTTATCGCATCGTATCTCTTATATCGCTAGCTTATCGGCATCACCAAAACTATCTTTCCTCCA
Source organism: Pseudotsuga menziesii (assembly GCA_001517045.1). Taxonomy (NCBI): domain Eukaryota; kingdom Viridiplantae; phylum Streptophyta; class Pinopsida; order Pinales; family Pinaceae; genus Pseudotsuga; species Pseudotsuga menziesii. The sequence continues at coordinate 158,934 of LPNX010432411.1, read as the reverse complement.
AAAATTGTCCATCTTCTACCAAAAATAGCAGCTTTTCCTATAGCTACGGGGCCCTTCTCCAACAGGAATGCCTCTTACAACCCTTAGGTTTCCTTCTTCATCCATGCATTCCAAAGTCTTATTGTAACAATCAATATTTACTCTATGTGCTTCTAACCAGTCCATTCCAATGAGAACATCATAGGAACCACATGGTAGAACATTCAACTCTGGACAAGTGACTAACGCATCCATGACAAGTGGATATTTCTCTACCAAATCACTAACCTTTCTCTTGGTTGTAGTGGCTAGTTGAACTAACCATGGCTTTCTATTCTTTAAATTATTAAAAGAACAAATATCAACAACTCTTGGAGTAATATAACTATGAGTAGATCTAGGGTGAATCAAAACAGAAACAGATTGCTCAACAATATTACCTTCAACTTCAACCACAGTTTACTGATAATCTTCCTGGCGGTCCTCTAGCGCTCCATAAATTCTAGGGACAGTCCTTGCCACTTTACCCATTGTTTTTGCTTCTTGGATGTTGTAATATTTCCCTACATACCCATTGTCTAGTGGATAGTTCCTATGCATATGGTTTTCTCCACATCTCCAGCATTGGAGAGGTTCTCTGATCTCTCATAGGTCTCTTGGCCTATCTCCCATCACTCTGGTTGGCTTAGTCACAACTTGTGATGGTTTCCATTGCTGATTTCTAAAGTGAGAAGGTTTGAAACCTTTCTTCCTTTGTCCAAACTTCTCATTCTTTTTGTCCTTCCAAGCCTTATGGATATCAAGTTTTCCTTTGTTCTAATCATAGCAATACTTAGCCTTTATGATATCCTCTTCTAGATTTTTAGGTTCATCAAATTCTATTATTTCTTTGTAATACTAAGGTAGCCCACTCAGAAAACGCTGAATTTTCACCTTATCATCCTTGATGTATCTGACATACCTCAATAGTTCCAAGAACTTGTTTGCATACTCTTCCATGGTCATCTATCCCAACCTCAGGTCATGGAGCTCTTTAATCTTATCATCATAGTACCTATCAGAGAGGTACTTTTTCCTGAAATACTTCTTGAACTGCTTCCACACAATATTTTTTTCATTGATCTTTCTCACTTGCCTGAGATGCTACCACCATATAGATGCTCTGCCATTCAGATTGAAGATGGCTACCCTTACCTTCATATTTATAGATTAGTCTTGGAATTGGAAATACTTCTTCATCCCAAGAAGCCAAGCTTCAGCTTCTTTTCTAGTCTTTACCTCACCATTAAATGTAGGTGGCCTTGCCTTCTTAAATCCATCATGTGAATTATTCCTGTAATGCCTATTCCTCTTACTCTTGTGAGATGAAGAGCTTGAATCCCCAGCGGATCCTTCAGAGTCAGTTGATCCACTAGAATATCTTTTTATTCTTCTGGCACTACTTTTACTTCCTTCCGTATTTACTTCTTGATGGTCATATTTCATAGGCCTTTGGATATCTTTCAAACTCTGCAGCATGGTTGTGTTGATGTATTTGTAACTTTAGAAGATATTCTAATGTATATTATCATTGTCTATTTTTGTACCCCCATTGGGGATGTGTGTTACCCCTTTATGGGATGTCTAAATTGTGTCTATATCTTGAGGTATAACCTCTGTTGTAAGTCAGGGAAATAGTCCCTAGTGTAACATCATGTAATATGTAATTGTGGCCTCTCTAGGAGAAGTGGGCCCCATGTGAGATGACATGTAGGCTCGAGTCTTATATTTGGTCAGTGACTTGAAAGGGTATAAATATGGATGCACTCTCCCTCATTTATACACACCACACCCTCTCTCTAATGTGTTTTGAGAGAGAGAGAGAGAGTCATAGGAGGAGAGAAAGATAGTTGTTGAACATTTCTTATTACTGCTTTTGATCATCTTACTATTCTAAAGAAGTTTGCGAGGTTTTCTCCTTTATGGTTTCCCCGATGAAAATATTTGTGTCTTGTGTATCTTTTATACCTTATTCATTTTGATGTACTTGTTATTATTTCAGATAAAGATCCTAGATAATCTAATCATATTTTAATAAAATCTAACATGGTATCAGAGCCCTTCTGAATGAAGGAACTATGCAACTGTTGGAACTAGGGCTTCCTAGTTGAAGGTCTTCTCTAAACAGATCATCAAGCAAGGAGGGCTAGGCTACATTTCCTCAATAGGGTGCATCTATTGGTGGTAGTAGTTTCTGAATCAAATAAGTTTCACTATACAGCCGAAATACAGCTACAATGGCAGCTAATGCAAATTAGGGTTTCATGCCTAAAAACCCTAAAAGTCTAAATTTAGTCATTCTAGCACTTTCGCTATAACGCAATATTGAAGAAGGATAAAAAGCCAAAAATTTTATAGGATGAAGATAAATTCTTGTTGTACCTTTTGTAATATTGTAAGCCTCATATTCGGTATACTTTAAGAGATATGGTTCCTCCAAATCAAGGCTCCATCCTCCTCCAGAATACAGTCATAAACAGGTGACCTATGAAGAGTTTCTATATATCGGGCTAGGAAGGTCCAAACGAAAGTTCGCAAGATGTTGTAAGTAGGGAACAGAATTTAGTTTTTGTGCTACACTTTTCAGACCTAGAATGTGAAATAGTGACACGTGGAATTCCGTACAAGTTCGATATGCTGAACTGTCCCCAAAACAACCACCTTCGAAAAATTTGAATAAGTCCCACTTAAAGAATCCATTGCTGCTCTAACCTATGAGGTTGGAAAGAAGACTTGTCAGAATCCAAAACATTGGAGATACAACAATATCAATATCAGTCATTTCTACAGAAGAAATTGGAAAACTAGGGCTTCCTATTCCGGGAGCTTCCCTCCATTGTTTTCAGAAAATGAGTACATTGGACATCTCACCTTGAAGAGGCCCATATTTATATCCAATCAAAAGTTTGAAATTTCAATTTTTGAAAAATAGGGTTGTAGTAGGGATTTCTCCCTTGCTACAGGGCAGGAATGGCTACCTTCTGTCTATAGGATGGAAGGATAGGTTCCTGGATGGAAATGCAGAAACGAAAAGCAGAAATGAGGCTAGACAGTAATGAAAAATCAAATGGAGAACCCCTTTGCAAACAATGTTAGGGTTCCGCTCCAATAACTTACAAAAACATATCAGAAAACCTGCAAAAATAAAATTAAAACCTATAAATAATCAATGGATTAGATAAAAGCAAATACACATGTATACCTTCTCTTTGGTGCAATGGGCCACCATACCTTGGCTGGAAGAAGCGCCTCTCTCTCTCTCTTGGCAATGGAGGAGCTATGGCTCAATGGGAGAGTGAATAGATGAGAGGGGGATGTACGTGGCTTGAGAGACAAAGGGTCTCAAGGCATCCATGGGTACCATAACAATATGCAAGGGAGAGGTATTTTGAGAGTGACCCCCACCCCTCTATTTCTAGCTTTTTTGGGGGGGGCTTTTTAGGGTTTTATGCCCCTGGTTGGGGCTTTAGTCCCTTTTTGGGGATTTTAGCCCCTTCTGCCCTAACTTTAGCTCCTTTTGGGTTTCTTATCTCCTTTTAGGGGTTTTAGCTCCTTTTTGGAGGCTTTAGCCATTGGGAGAACTTATTTAGGCCCTTTTTGGGGGTTTTAAGCCCTTTTGCTCATTCTTAAGCCTTGTTGAGGGTGTGGGGGTCTACTGGGGATAAATGAGGGTTGTGTATGGGCATCCTTGAGTGGTGTAGGCCATGTAGAGCTGAGTGAGGGATTTTTTTGGTTAATAGATTGCCCCCTGATGTGTGAGGGCAGGAGCTCATCATATGGCCGATGGACATCATAGGATTTGCTGCGGAGAGGTGGTGCTTCCGGGGCTGGGGCATGGTGGCTTTTGGTTTTTGTATTAATATGGTTCCCATCAATGGGTGAGATACAAATAATGTGGGACATGTATATGGATGAGGTGGGGATCCCCATGCTCATGACAATGTCAAAAGAATAATGTGATCTACGCTCTATAATACAAGAGCCGATCATGTACAATTGATGATACAATAATGGTTGCCTCAATTAGAGGCTGAATACAATACTGATCTGAAGAACTGCTACATTGGACCCATGGCATTCTCATGGAATTCTATATCTTCATGACTGATAGCCTATTGGATCTGGAATGGTACATAGCTGTATGGACTCACTGATGGAGAGTAAGAGTCTCTGTGGTACAAGTATGCTACATCAATCATAAATCTATATAGAAGCGTTGTTGGGGCTTCTGAACACTGTCTCCAACGCAACCTGTTTAGGTCCCTTGATTAGACTCATCAATGTGCTAGAGTCAGGTGACATCTAAGGTCTTCAACCAAATACTGCATGGACCAATACCCTATACGAATCTCAATGGTGTGATGATGTAGCTGGAGTCGAGCACGTGAGAAACAACCATCCCAAGAGGCACTAAGGACTCCTCTCAAGTGGTCCAAGGAAATCATCAATGAGGTTAATGAAACCAAGATACAGGGACCTCTAGGTCTATCCTCTAGAATATGTGTGTTGTCGTCAACAGAGGGAGACCTTCCCCTGGTTAAGGAAATGGTGTTTCCTTTACCAGAAGCGCGAGGGAGATAACCAAAATATGTGAGACAATCTGCGGACTAACCCACTAAATGGGGGGGGGGGAGAGAAAGAGTTGAATAGGGGCAAGGGGAGTGTAGTAGACTCAAACTTCCTTTGTTCAAAGTATGACGGTAGGGAAAACCAAGCAGTAAATGAAACTGACTCATGGGAATGGGATCATAGTTGTAATACCGGGAATGTCACTGCAAATGAGAAATACTTGTGGAGGTAGATATTGATGGGATCCAAGGAAGATACATTGCAGAGTACTCTAAACAAAGGTGACCCAAAGGGGCAATGCTGCCAAACTATTTTATGTGGGGTGGTGTCTAGAGACACCGTTGTGGTACGATCTCTCGTGGATTTCGGGGGAGCCTGAGAAAGTAAATGCTCGATGGTGCTTTCAATTTTAGATAGTCCGAAAGCACGAAGAAGACTCCAGTGGGGGCTCTTTTTCATCGGTAGTCTCCTGTGCCCAAAAAAGGATAAAAATATACATAGGAGAGCTCACCCATCCTTTGGGGGATGAGAGACTTCTTTACTGTTAGTAGTCCAATCAGGCTGGAAAAGGTTAAACCTGTACTGAATGGACAGTCATTCAGATACTTTTATGAGCATGAATGAAACCAAGTTTGCTCGACAATATTTTCTTAAAGAGAAGGCTAGAAAAGAGCTTAACGACAACCCATGGTGAGCTTTTTTGTAAAGTGTGGCCCCTTTGCCCGAGAAAGCATAAAAGTATGCAGAGGGGCATTACAGGAAATTTGAGGTCTAAAATGGGCCTCCTAAGGAAAATAATAAAATAATAGTTAAAATAATAAAACAATAACTAAAATAATAAAATAATATTTATTAATTTTGGAGGAAAATGAAAAAAACTACTTTTTTGTTCATTTTTTTCGACATATCTCCCTGTGTTTTTACTCAAATTTCAAGCGGGAGAGCTCGTTGGATGTGGAATTAAATTCCACATCCAACGAGATCTCCCACTTGAAATTTGAGTAAAAACATAAGGAGATATGTCGAAAATACGAAGAAAAAAAAAAGTAGTTTTGTTTTATGACAAATATGTCAATTCAACCATTATGGTTGACCCATTTTATTGAAATTCTATTGGTTCTTGAATTCCAACTGAAAAAATTTATTGTTGGCATGTTTTCTTATAAGGCCCATTTTAGACCCCAAATTTCCTCTAATGAACGGTCTTGGCTTGAATATGCCAAGCTGGTCCTTTTCATTTGATGGTCTACATAGTCCGCAAAATGAGGTAAACAAGACGATGTAAACGCCCTTTCCTATACTTTAACGAGCAGGAAAGGAAGCAGATGCGCTCGACAATATTTTCATTTTTTTAGGACTCAGAAAAGAGCTTAAAGGAAACTCTAGTATGGTCAACCAATTACGGTGGCATAGGTGGACGGTGGACAGTGGTCCAAAGGGTCATTCGTGCAGTATGGACAAAGCAGATGGCTCTCAAACATACCAATACATGCACGGGATAGATCGCATTAGAGGCACGCGAGTCAGTGCGGAAGAGGCACGCAAACCGAGGTGGATCTCAGACAGAGTTCAGGAGAGCTATTTGTGAGTTGCGGTGGATGGACTTGACTACATGTGATGTGAGTGCAAGTTCGGGGGTAGTTATATGCCAAATACATGCAAGAAAAATCAATCGTTTTCTGGACAATGGTCTAGGGATCCGTGAAGGTGTGGTGGATGGAGTAGAAAACTATGTGTTAGAAAATAAAAATGATGTTCCTTACGGGCTGTGGCCCGAAAACCCACATGAGTAGCGGTAGGAAAGAGTGATGCAAGTATAGGTCCGCAGACACTTGCATCACCATGCTGTGGCTCATAGATCGAGGTAACTTCCAGAAAGCGGTCCCAAAATTTATTTGTTTAAACATGAGACGATGGTCTCATAAGGAGATGGACATTTGAGCCTAGAGGTGTGAGAGGTGTCTCGAACTAGTTCCAGGTGACTCTGAACTGGAAGCTAATGGTGCTACCCCTGACCTGTGGTGAAAAAAAAATGTTGAAAAACCAAAAGGGGGAAAACTACGCTATAAGCGACTCATAGTGGTGGTATTAGGCATAGGCTCTCTTGAGGTGGAGCCCGTTGTACGGCTTCTTCAAGAGTCGACCATCTGAGTCAGCGAAGAGGTATGCCCCCTTGTCGAGACGAAGGTCATTGGCAAGGCGGGGTGACAGAATCTAGTCTTTTATGGAAAGAATTGATTCCACATTATGGTTTAAAGGGAATGGGGTAAAAACGAAGGTGGTATTACATATATTTTTGTCATCGCGTAGGTGTCAGGATAGATCAGGTGGATCTTGCACATCCGACGAGACGAAATGGCAACTGGGGCTAGAGATCATGTAAATGGTATTGGTTGTGGTTTTTGTGTCCTTGCCCCCAGTCTCTGTTGGAGGAAGATGGGCAGGCCTGGAGATAGGAGGAGTCTTTGATGGACCTGGAGGTAGGTGCAACATCATATCAATTGGATGGACATGAGTCAACACATCCTGGGGCCTTAGAGGTAGGGTAGGTGGTTCAAGGTACCACACAAGATCTCCCTTTGTGAAATCCTGTAGATTGCAGGTTGCCAAGACAGACTTACTCATGATCCCGGATGGTAGGAAAAGGAAAAGGAAAAGAAAAAGGAAATGGATCATGTTGATCGGGAATCAACCCCACTGTTTCCCTAGTAACGGAGGTTGAGGTTGTGACTGAGGTTGCGACTGTGGATGGAGCTGCGGTTGTGAAAACAATGAAAGATATAGGTCTGATGGACCGTCATTGGAGGTGGAGATGAGCGGGTCGGTAAAACTGGACATCATGTAAATGGACATGGTGCCCGAAGAAGGAGGTGGGGGGTGAACTTCTTCAATCAGGATGATCTCAGATTCAAGGGAATGTTAACGAAGGTCAGCTAAAGCCATTCGAAACTCGAGCAAGTCTTGGCAATGGTGAGAATAGTGTCCATACAAATCACAAAGGGTGCAAGGATGGTTTGTTCTAAGTGACTTGTTTCTCACTATTGGCGTGCTTGGAAGTTCGACCACGGGAATTTTTTCAGTTATTTACATGGCATCCAAATGTGCATGGATCATTGGAATCTCAGGGCAATTCTGGGTCGGATGGCCCTATTCTTCGCAGATGGCGCAAGGTGGGATATGTCAAGGCTCTGCGGTACCTTTTGCTTAGGGTGGCCATTACTAGCTTTCTCATGACACCAGGCGAGGGAAAAAGGAAGGGAATTGTATGGACTGGAGAAGAGCCTAGATAACTCCCTAATGGTTGTATGTGGGGGTGAGGTTGTGGTTGCGGCTGCGCAAAATGCTGCGGCTACGGATGATGTTGCAGCTGATGTTGATGTTTCAGTTGCATACGATGTTGTGGTTGCGGTTGGGGCTGCAGCTGCAGTTGTTGTTTGGGTGCAGCGGTGCTGGATGAGAGCATGCACAATTTCACAGTCTCATTTGATGTCAGTGGTGGTGACACTAAGGGGAAAGAAGCCGCCATGGTGGTATCGACAAACAACCCAGGTCCCACATTCAACAATGGGAAGGCTGGTATGTTGTCAACCATGGTGTTGACCTCAGGGATGACATTGGAATGTGTGGTCATCCCTTTGTGGATCAATGGTGTTGATGGTAGGGATAACGTTAGCAGGTGCCGTTAACCCTTACGGATCATGATAAGTCAGTTGATCAACTAACACGATCTTCCCTTCGTGGGGGAACATCATGAGACGAAAGATAGTTGACGCGAAAAATCTCATGGTGTACATATAACTTCTTCCGAGGAGAAGGTTATAGTCCAATTGAGCGTTGACAACCTCTATGTCAATCAGAACTATCTTCCTGGCTAATGTGATGGGGACATGGGGGAGGATTCCTTGGGCTTTAGTGGGATGGCCATCATAAGCCTGAAGAGTTGTAGAGGATGGTTGCAGAATTGGGGATCCAGGTTTCTGCCAGACTAGGGTAGGCGATGGTTGATGGCATGCATGGTTCTCCATTCTCCATGTTGAATGTGATCAACTTAGAGTCAGAGGGGTCTATGGCCCCAAGGGTGGCTAGTAAGGATTTCTGCTGTATTGGGCATGTTTTGAGAACCTCAAGAGAGGACATGGAAGTTGGTGTTTGGGCCAAATCATCCACGATGTTGTAGCTGACAGCAGCTCTAGCCGTGGCCTTATTGGCAACCTGACATATGGGGGGGCGCAGGAAAGGGGGGAACTAAAGAGGTGCATTGACTGTTTTAGACGTTGATGCTGCTAATGTGTCAGTGGGTTCGGTGTTGGTTCCATACTAATTTCGTCTGGTTTGTAGGTTGACCTCTTCAGTCGTCATATCTAGTAGGTGGTGGACACATGTTTCTACCATGGGAGGTGCCCCTAGAGCGTTGGGATTGGGTTGGAGAGGGGGTGCGGTTGCCACCAATCCTTGGACTAGTAATGGGTTTTGAAGCACCATAAGAGGAGGTCCTTGTGGTGCCAGGTTGGGTTGGGCTTGGTCCGTTGTGTTGGTGGAATGTTGCACCTCATTCTTAATGGCCTGCTTGGCGTGGCCCATGAAGGGACACTCGAATGTGTAGTGCCCGTAGAACTCACAGAGTGTGCATGGTTGGTTTGTATGCAACAGGGCATTGCGTCTCGGTGCATTTGGTCATAGAGGATTTTGGACTGGCCGGTTAGCCGCAACATTATTGGGAGGGTTTGGTTGTTGACCGCCTCCCTACTGTTGATTATTGGCTTGGTTCTGGGGTCAGTTTTTTCTGGCTTGCCCTTGTTGGTTATTGGGAGCTCGCTGGTTGGGGCGGTTTTGTTGTGCAAACACCTGTCCCAACAGAGTAGGTGGAGCAGGGGCAGGGGCTTGAACCGCTTGCACTGGTGGTGCATAGTATATTTGGGTGGGAGGTGGTGCCACAAATGTGGGAATTTTCCCTGTGTATTGTTCTGTTGGCCAAGCCAAGGCCTGAGCCTACTGCGGTGGTGCAGGTTGTGCATAAGAAGTTGTGGCTCCGGACTGGGACATCATTCTTGCATAGTCTGAAGTTTAGTTTTGGTAGGAAACACTAGCAGTGTTGCTTGGTTGTGGTGGTACTGCAGGTGGTGTCAAACAATGTTGTGGTTGTTGGGAGACCAAGCCTATGATGCCATCTGCAGCATGGGATGCCCCTAGTGCATCTCGGTAGGAGGTGCCCACATAGGGAGCGTCTAGAATGACGGTGTAAAGGTATCCAGACTATGCATAGATCAGGTCAAACTGTTGGGATTTTAGTATGGCCTCCTCTTCGGATTGGGGATGTTCGAATGCGATGTCCTTTTCTATGGGTAGGAGCAAGGTCTTGAGGAACCAATCTAGGAAGATCCTTTCATCGAGTTAGATCTTACACAAACTACGGCGTCGCTGCCACTCATGGATGTGGTTGGTTATGTGGGTCGAAGTGTTCTAATGGCAAGATAACAAGATCTCCACCCCTTCTTCATATCTAATGGGGAGTTGGAAATATTGTAGGAACATGAAAGTCAGGGAGTTGAAATATGGGTACTTGGCTTGTGGTAACTCAATGTATCATTTGGCTACAACACATGTGAGGGTGCGTTGGAATAGCCTTAGCCTGATCGAATCATCTACAATGCTATTTGATGAGCACCATAGATGAAACGTCATGATGTGGTTTTGGGGACACTCCCTTGCCTTCCCTTCAAACTTGGGAATATCTGAGGGTATTTTGGTTGGCATGGGGGGGCAAAAAGTTTGATGGCGGATGGGGTCATTTGTTAACCGAGCCAAATCAGGCAAGTTGAGATGAGCCATAAAAGGCAGGTTTGACCCCAGGTTGATGTGAGATAGGGCAGCAATGGTGGTGGGGTTTGCAGGTGCATAATGCATTTGCATAGCTGGGGGTACTTGCGGCACCATTATAGAAGGGCCAGTGCCCCCAAGTGTGGTGGGAGGGATAGTGTGGGTGGAAGGGACACTGCCCTTATGTATGACAAGGGGAGTAATGCAGGTGCAAGGGCCACTGCTCCCATGTGTGATATGAGCGACAGTGTATGTGGAAGGGCCACTGCCCCTATGTGTTACAGGTGGGATAGCTTGGCTAGTCACTATGGGTGGTGGCAGCTGACTTATCACAGTTTGCATAACCGTGCTGGGTCCACCTACAGGGTTGTTGGTGATATTTTGTGGTGTGGACATGGGTCCACTAGCGATTGCTATGCCGGAAAATGGATCCGGGTTTGCACTAGCCATGGGGTTTGATGGTGCAGTGTGAAGGTCTGGTTCAGACTAATATGGGTCTGAATCCAAATCAGAGGCTATGTGGCCTTCTGATGGTGTGAGAGGTTGTCAAGAATGGTCTCGACGATGTCATTTCAATGACCCGAATTGTGGTGGTTCGCCTCTTAGGCGTGAGGAAGAGCGTGAGGGATCAATTGTGTTATATTTGTGTATGAAACTGGTGGAAATTATTTTTTGGACCCTGGTTTGAAATGGCTTCCTACTGGCTGCAGGTGGTCACTCGGCCATCAAGACTACTGGAAGACAGTGCTTGGATTTTTCCTCACGGGCGTTCTACTCAATCGGTGGGGGTCGTTTCCCATTTCGCTTGGCAATTCCTCTCAGCGGCCAGCTACTTTGGGTTCCCATGGTACTCCTCACAATGATTTTCTGGGCTGAGCCCAAGTACTTCCCACGATTGAGGCAGTCAGGGACTTATGTCCTCAAAGACTGAAGATTTTTGACTTAGTGTAACTTTGTAAATTTTAGTGGCTCTCTCAGCGTCATGAACTGAGTTGGGTTGATTTACGTGGTATGGTGTGTATGTATTTTTGTTTTTTTGTTATCTGGTGGCTACAAATTGTTTATGAATATTCCACAGAGTTCATCGTATTGTGGTTAAAACCAGTAAATAAACAAAAAATTTGTAGACAGATACCATTTTTTACCCTGAATTGTGATAGCCTAACTAGGTGACTACCTTACACCTATATTATTCTTCAACTAGGAGAAGGTGTTGGGCTCTCAACACAATGGGACTAATCCCATCTGTAGATCCACAGATCACCTCCCAGATGCAAGGTTGGTCAATAGGGAGGATTCTTAGAACCATGGGAAGCCCTCCTTCTCTACCCCCTCTACCTTCCAAGTCACCCATTTTTAGTGGTTTTGAACAATATCGAGTGAAGGGCCTATTAATATACGAGTTGTTCCCTTCGTCTTATCCCAGAACACCCCGAAGGGTGATTACTAGGTAGAGGAGGAAGGGTAAGCAAGATTATTGATTTTAGGTTAGTTTTAGTTAAGCTATATTCATTAACCCATTAAAATTTTTTAACTTACACTTTGTTCTGTACATGAAATTGTGTATAACATAAACAGAAATAGAAATGAAACAATTGTGTTGGACAGAGGCGGCTAAGCTGCACTTACAGTCCTTAGTTATTAAGAACCAACTTCTGAGTGACAGATCACATGTTTCGGGTCAAATGTGGCGAGGGGGTCGCCAAATTTTTCCAGAAACAGGCGAGGGGGTCACTCAAATTTTGCAGACAGAAGCGGTCTGTCTTTTTGAGGAAGTCACACCTTTTGGGGGAAAAAGGGAGACCTAGTCGCACCTATGAGGCCTAAATGAGCGACCTAGTCCCTTGTTTAGGCCCGATAAGTGCGACCTACTCTGGATTGGGAGTTTTTTTTATCCTGAGTCAGATCCGGCCGATAGTAACCTGTACTGTGGCCAAATGGACTCATATTTTCCTTGTGGAAGCTTCGGCAATAACAGAAATTGTAAATAAACAAGATTTAAACTAGATTTGAAAAGAAATTTAAACCTAGGGAAAAACTAAACTAAAACTTGAAATTTAAAAAAAAAAATAGACCCAGGGATCCTGTGGGATCGACCTGGTATGGTCGCCAATTCTATAGCGGGGATTTCTCCCTTGCTACAGGGCAGGAATGGCTACCTTCCATCTATAGGATGGAAGGATAGGTTCCTTGATGGAAATGCAGAAAATAAAAGCAGAAATGAGGCTGGACAGTAATGAAAAATCAAATGGAGAACCCCTCTGCAAACAATGTTAGGGTTCCACTCCAATAACCTGCAAAAACATATCAAAAAACCTGCAAAGAGAAAATGAAAACCTACAAACAAGCAATGTATTAGATAAAAGAAAATACACAAAACAAAATACACATGTATACCTTCTCTTTGGTGCAATGGGCCACCATGCCTTGGCTGGAAGAAGCATCTCTCTCTCTCTCTCTTGGAAATGGAGGAGCTATGGCTCAATGGGAGAGTGAATGGATGAGAGGGGGATGTGGGTGGCTTGAGAGACAAAGGGTATCAAGGCATCCGTAGGCAGCATAATAGTATGCAAGGGAGAGGTCTTTTGAGAGTGACCCCCACCCCTCTATTTATAGCTTTTTTGGTGGGGGATTTTAAGCGTTTTAAGCCCCTGGTTGGGGCTTTAGCCCCTTTTTTGGGATTTTAGCCCCTTCCACCCTAACTTTAGCTCCTTTTAGGGGTTTTATCCCCTTTTTGGAGGCTTTATCCCCTAGGAGAACTTATTTAGGCTCTTTTTGGGGTTTTTAAGCCCTTTTGCTCATTCTTAAGCCTGGTTGAGGGTGTGGGGGTCTAATGGGGTGAAATGAGGGTCGTGTATGGGTGTCCTTGAGTGATGTAGGCCATGTAGAACTGAGTGAGGGATTTTTTGGGTTAACAAGGGTTTCTCTGACAACCCCTAGATCAGCCAGCTCTAGAACTAGGACGGACACCTGAAATCGGTAAGATCTAATTTTTTGCTATTTACATTTGAGGTTTTTATTTCAAAATAAATAATCACACCCAGATCGATGAGAAGATTGGTAAAGCTGACAACTTTTTAGTATGGAATTATAGGACCTCCGTGGTCCTTGAAGAAATGGACTTGGATCAGTATTTCAGTAAGAAATTTTTAAGAGCCAGAGGGAGATGAGGCTAAGGCTAGAGCCAAGAGAATCATTGTAGATTCTATTAGATATCATATCATCCCTCATGTGTCATCCTTGAATACACAAAAAGGATATGTTCAATGCTATGATGAAGTAATCGAAGACAAAGAAGAGGTTGTTATAACCTCCTTGAATGACCTCCCAAGATCATGGGGTTCATTCACTCAAGGAATGTGTGCTAGAAGGAAGTTGATTACCTTCAGCAGACTCCAGGAAGAGGGCACACAAGAAGAAGCTCGACTCATAATAAGAGAAGAGAATATGGCAGCAACTAAAGATCAAGCTCTCACGATTCAAAGAATATCCCTCAAGCAATGAGGAATATGAAGGACTCAATTCTTGAAGAACCTCTTATCCATCTGAGCATTTTGATAAGAAACGATGTTGTTATGAATGAAGAAGATGATGAAGTTGAAGGCTCAAGAAGGAGTCTACCCACAAAACAAATAAAGATAAGTAGTCAATTGCAATTTCATGATATTGTTTGGTTATGTGTTTTTTTATATTCAGTTGATGTGTTATGCATGTTTGAGTATTTGCATTTATACTATAAAACTGCACATGATGGGTAAGAATTCAAAGATGTTGTACAACATTCCATTACTACTTATCTAGATTGAAACCTCTTTGTTGGAATATTAGGAGTAGTACACACTCTTCATAACATTAGGGTAGAATGAATCTAGAAGTTATTGTATGTATACATGATATGGATGAATGTTTTAGCATTGGCTAAAATAGTCGCATGGCTCTGTGACATATATTTTTCACTATTAATATGTTTTGGAAATTATGATATGTTTCTAATCATGCAACTAAAATTGACTTGTATATCATTCCAAAGAACAAGTAACAACAGTTCATAAGAGGAACCTGAAGATTCCTGGGTCAGAGACACCGTGGCAAAAGAAAGAGCTTCAGAAGAATATAAAGATAACGATAGATCCACCTCGAGAGATGATGACCACCTTGGGTACAAGAAATAATCCAAGATGAAGAAGAGTATTCCAAAGAAATAAAGCGGTCTCAAACACACTACAGTTATGTGGCACTGTTGAGCGACATCATTGATGCAGAGCCTTCCATCTATGAATAAGTATCCAAGAAGAAATAGAAGAAGACTATGATCAAAGAGTACTAGTTGATCAAGAGGAATGATGTCTAGGATGCAGTTCCGAGACCTGAAGGGAAGTCCGTAATGTCTTCCATATGGATCTACAATATCTAGCATGCAGTAGATGGCAACATCGTGGGATACAAGGCAAGATTCGTAGCACGAGGCTTCTCATAGAAAGAAGGCATATACTATGAGGAGACATTTGCACCAGTTGCAAGGTACACTTCAATAGATTCATACGTGTAGGTATGAGATGGGAGATACACTAGCTGACATCAAGAAAAAATTCTTGAATAGTGTAATCAAGGAGGAAGTGTACGTAGAGAAGCCACTAGGAATTGAGACACATGAAAGGCAGACTCATGGCTAAGCCAAAATCCACTTTTCCAATATGCACTATGACTCTGTAAAATATGTTAATCAACCACACTATTAGACATTCTCATAATTCAAAAACACTTACCAACTGTTCACTGTAAACTAATCGCCATGACAAAGATTAAGATCAACAAAAAAGGTTGATCCTCAAGCAAATCAACGACCAACAGTGATTTCTCTGGGGGAACTAGAGTGGACAAAGAATTTTTTTTTGCGCGTGATAGGAAACATGCTTAAATGACATGTACTCTCCTCATTGGATATCGCGCTCAAAGGCCATAGGTGTAAAAGTCACTTTATGGAGTGAGAAATCTTTATGTAATTGGGTTTTTCGCCAATTTGAAGTCCACTCTTTCACGAGTGTTGCAAGGGACATTTGACCAGGTTAACTAGATTTAGAGGAACTGCTAAAATAGTACTTTGTCTTATTGTATTTTTCTCTCTGCAATATTTTTAAATTGGCCCATATAGGCCCAATGTTGTAACCTTTGGCTCTGATACCACAATGTCATGTACCCATACCCTGATTACCATGCGTAATTGAATTTTTTGCTAAGAACCCTTTTTCTTCTTTTGAAACACAGGGAACGGGTCATGAATACATTCTTCAACGTTCATAAATAAGCATAAAAATCACTGTAATAGTTGTTCTACCCTAGAAAGATCCATTCTGTGACTGGAAATCCACTTCCCCATTGAACCTGTCCTTTTTTCACTCCACCTTCTGCTCTTCTGCCTTCTGCTTGCAGAACTCAGGAATCGAAAACTAAAATTTCGACGGAAATACTTTATCCACTTTTCGATTATCTCTTTCCAACCTTCGGCCTTCCACTTGCAGAACTTGGGAATCAAAAACTAAATTTTCAATGGAAATACTTTATCCACTTTCTGACTTCTGCTTTCTGACCTTTCTCCTTCTACTTGTGGAACTGGGGGATAGGAAACTTAGCATTTTGACAAAATCATTCAACCACATTCCACCTTCCTCATTCATCTTTTCTATGTTATGCCTTCCGACCTCGGAAATCGCGACAACAACTTTTCGCCTTAGCCTTTTTTTTTTCTATTCTGCTGACTTCCACCTTCCAACTTCCTCTCTCCATAGCAGACTTCAAGAATCGAGAATACAAATTTTCCTGAGGAATTTTATCCCTTTTTCCACTTCCAAATTCTTCCTTCCGTAGGAGGATCCCAGGAATCAAAAATCCAACATCTCTCCTTGTTCTAAACTGCTCTTTCTGCCTCCCATCTTCCGCCTCCTACAGGAGGATTCTCGGTGTGCTGAAACACTCAAGTTATATGCATTATGACTTTGTTAACCAGGCTTCTGGACTCCATGAACATAATTAAAAGAAATGAAAAAATACAAGGCATACATAAATGCAAATGCAGGACATTTAACAATAGTAAACTCTACTAAAATCATTAGCAAGCATTCATCATATTCAACATGTTCATAAGAAAATACATTGCAGAAATAACATAATAGAGAATACTATATTGAAGATGAAGTTGTCCCACAACTACCTTTGTCACTACAATGTTCCACCCAACCATAGGCTAGTTGTGTTCATTAATATCTCAACACAACTTCCACCCCCGAGCTGGGCATGACTATTAATCTTGTACATTGATCTAGGGACTAAACATCAGTCTCATCAAAGATTAATCCACAAATAACTCATGAAATGGTGTAATCGGTCTATGGGAATAGTAGCCGCTCTGTATTCACATAAAGAATTAATGATTACAATTACAATGTCATGTTACAGGCATGAATGAATGAGCAATTTGAATCCTCAAGGAGGTCATTCGAATTGAATGAGTGAGTCTAGTTTAATTGACTGTAAGCCATGGTTCATACTCAGTTAACCACTGATCAAAACCCTAATTGACTTAGCTAAACCCTAACTGAAGTCGAAGTGCAATAAATGACTGAGTCTCAACTAAAAGAGATCGGACACATGTCATAGCAAGCCAACCATCAAGTGTTATCACTTCAATGACTTCAATGAACCTCGATGAGGTTAACTGAAGCTGAACTGAACATCAAAAGTTGGTGGAGGTGCCCCTGTTGACTCCAGTTCATTAATTAATCATTAAATAATCAATTAAATGAATGGAGGTGCCTTCACTGAGTTTTTTAACTGATTGTAACCACCAGTTGGTAATTAGGTGCATTAATATCATTCAGATCACCCCCAGAGTGCTCCAGTTATCCTCCCTGAATGTAGGAGAAGGCTAAGTTAGCCTCCTTGACTGAAGGTAGGTGTGGGTGTGACTGGATGATGTCAATTAATGTCAATTATACTTAGGATAGTGGTTTAAGTAGGCCAATTTGACCAAAAGGAGTGTGTATGGTGGTAAATGTCTCCAACAATGACTTCCACAATGAACTAGGGAACAAAAAACTTACACACAATGAGATCACATCACACACACAATCAAGCCAACCTTCGGTTGGGTTTATCAGACTGTCCATCCAAGCCAACACACAGTTGGGTTTATCATGCTGCAGCCAATCAAGCCAAACAGATGGGTTTCACAGGCTACACAGCTAATCCATCTCACTGTTGGGTTTCACAAGATATTCAACCAAGCCAAATAATAGTTGAGTTTCAAAGACTATACACAACCAAGACAACATTTACATTAAGGACCAGAAAATCCAACAAATGGGTTTCACATGGTCCTCATCCAATCCATCTCACTATCGGGTTTCATAGGATACACATCCAAGCTAGCATTCATAGTTGGGTTTCACAAGTTGTCTAGCTAAGGGTCTCACGTCCCTAAAGTGCACAACAAGACACTGCCAATCCAACTACCAGTTAGGTTTATCAGCATTCTCAGCCAAGCCAATATCTAATTGGTTTTATCATGTCTGCCCGGCTAAGACAATATACAATTGGGTTTCATAGGCTGTTATCCAAGCCAATCTCCTTTGGGTTTCATAGGATTCTGAGGCATTGGAAAGGTAGAATGACTAAGCTAGTGGCTCGTTCAAGAGCTAAGGACACCTCCACAAGATATATCTGGCCTAGCATCCCCATTACCTACACACCCAAAACAAGGAATCATCCCAATCTTTACTCCAAAGTCCCTTAGTCTATGCCTTCCCTTCCAGTGCTCTTCAGGGTGTGCATAGAAGATTCATCGACCACTCTTATCTTTTCTTGAGGTTCCTCTCTTCACTAGTGTTGTTTAGGAAATCACACCCTTATAACCTAGGGCCTCTGGGGTTACCAACTTACTAGATTACCTGGCAGACAATCAGCCATTTCATAATTTAAAATAGGAATGGGAAGAAATTAGGCATACCTTATTTATGACGGCCAATCCTAGCATTTCTTCTTCTCTTCAAATTGCTTCCACATCTTCCAGGATATCTCCAATCACCTGCAAAGAACAAGATCTTCTTGCAATATCTTATATCTTATATAAATGGTTAATGAAATAACATATTCATAATGAAACAATAAGATAATTCAGAAATCACAATATACAAGAGTGCAAAGACACAATATTGGAAGAACTTTCTTTATTGATAAACAAGTGTGGTGAGATTACAACCCAACATCTGAGGCAAGTGCTCCTCTGCAAACCAAGGACATTGAATTTTATTGCTCCAAGATATATGAAGGCAAACCACCAGCATAAGTTTTCTCTATATCTTATCATTGAATAGACTCAACCCCTACCCTCTATCTATACATGAGGAAAGAGAGAGGTTATGAAGGTTGAGATGGCTGAGGAAGTTGGGATAGTTATGATTAAGGGCCCAACTGTCCTCGACTAATCATGTTTATATTTTTAAGTTTGGATTAAGGCATATGAGACTATTGATACTGGAAAGTCATGTATGATACATGACTTGCTTTAAGGAAACCGACGGGTGCAAGCCCTCATGATATATACGCGAGTTTCAATGCACATACTCACATGTGATACACGGGTTTCTATGCAAATAGTCACGTATTCCACCTAATTTCCATACAAAAAATAAATCCAACTAGTAAGGAAATGATGTATCAAAGTTCATGCCCATCTATAGTGTTTTGGTTACTTCAATCCATTTTGTTGTTTTGTGTGCCAACACATTAGGTGTCAGTACTTAGACAAAGAAGTGCCATTTTACATGATAACAGATGCCCCCTAATGTGTGAGGTTAGAGGGAAGAGATGGCCAAAATACATTACAATATTTTAATCTTGGATAACTCAGTTACCAAGGAAACTGAGAGGTAACTAAAACCATATCAAATTCATATACAAAATCATATCTAAGGATGCCATGTTCAATAAAAAAGAATACTAGCTCATTTACAATATTTGATCACATCATATGATACGAGTAACAAGACCATGTATATTACGAAGGTGGATCGAAGCCACAATACACAATGATGAGTCTTCAATACCTAGAATCAGTATAATTGAACATAACACAATCTTATGCAACTTAGGTTATAGAGGTGAACCTAAGGTCTTCGTTGAAATCCAAAGGAACCAATACAATCCCTACCATGTGAATAAATGTGTTGAAGTAGAACATGGAAGGAACTCAATAGGATATCAGTGAATGAGTAATGTTGATAAATGAAGCAAAGGATTTCACCAATAATGGTAGCGAATCCTAAGGTATGATCATCAAAACTCTAGGTCTTCATCTTCAAGAGATGCTGATGAGAAACCATGATGTGAGGAGGAAGGCAATGAATCCTTCAACAGATCACAAGAGTGACTAGCAAATTGGATAGGGGAAGGTAGACACAAGTAATTGTCAGATAAGATAATGATGGGAATCAGGATAATAATTAGATGAAGGTACATATCCTTGAATTAAGCACGACACAAAGATGACCCAAGGAAACTTTTGACTTGCATATAGAACAATTAGACTTATCTGTCATGTATGAACATGATCAGATCCCCCTATGTATAAAGGACAAGTGGAAGAGTAAAAATCAGAGTAATAGCTGAGATGAAAGTGTAAAATAACACATGAGTATCAGAAAGTTTAGAGAGTGCTTTGTTCAAGGATGACATGCTGCCATTGTTTATAACCCAAAGAGAGTAATTCTTCCTTATCTTTCCTATTAAATTTTAACAAGTCCAGGAAAGTTAACTCAATTCTCTCTTCATTTTTTACAATCTTGAAGAGGGGAGAGAATAATTCTTGATAATATTACTAATTCATGGATTTTACGAGCCCGAACTATTATATGCTCGTTGGATTTTTCATAACTTGGGAGTCTGAAAACTCCGAAGAAGACTCTAGGGGGGTGCTTTTTTGTACAATTTAGTCTCTTGAGGCCAAAAAAGTATAAAACAATCCACAGAAGAACTCTCTTAGCTCTCGGAGGAATAAGGTATACCTTTTTTGTACTTAGTCGTAAAGGTCCAAAAAAAAGGGTAAACTAATGCCAGATCAACACACCTTCAGAAGAGGAAAACAACCTGAGTTTAATGAGTGTGAAGGAAGGAAAGATCTCTCAAAAAGATGAGTTTGATTACGAGAAATGGGGCTTACAACAATAAACTCGATGCTTTGTTCTTTAGTTTTTGCGAGCATGGCAAAGACATAAACTATGCTCGGAATATTTTTCATGTTTGGGTCCATATCACAAAAAATAGAAAACTAAGCTCATACCGAGTGTTCCTTTTCTGTAAGTTTAGTCCCTCAAGTCCAGAAAATTGATAAACCTATGCCTGAAGATACTCTTCTCAATTCCGAATAAAAGAGAGTGCTCATTTTTCGTAAATATTCCACATGGTCCAAAAAAACAATAAACTGCCACCAATGTGGATGCCCATTCACTTATTATTAACAAGTCTAAAAAAAGAAGTTTACTCGGTAGTCTAGTCTGTTTTGAGGAGTCAGACCAGGGCCTAAAGAAAACTCCATAAGTGCGAAGAGCCTTATAATAGGGATAGCTCATAAAAATATGCAAAATCAGTCTCATTTTGGCAAAAAAACAACCAAGAAGGCTGCCGCAAACTTAGCACAACTGTAGGAAGATGATAAAGTTTTCTATCTAGGGTACCCATGAGAAGTAGGCCCTATCTATGGAGGAATAATGATGTATACGAGGTCAAAAATATTTGACACCATAGTCCATGGATGAAAAAGTGATCCTAGGGTTTAATAACGGATAAGTTATAGATGCAATGTCAGCAATAATGGCTAAATCCTACCCTATATCTGATGAAAAACAACTTTTTAGTAATCCTAGACCTGCTGCAGTTAGTAAAAACCCATGGTATTAGTCCATTCATTAAAAATTGACTTTAAACTATAGGAAATACGTAAAAATTTGGAAATTTTTTCTATAAATAGTTAAAAAACAAAAATAGAAAAACCATTTTGAAAAATTACTAAACTTGGCAATTTTTTACCTCCAACTTCAGCTGCTCACCAAGGACAAACTGCTGGACCGAATCGAAATCCACAAGTTGCAGGTTGATCATCTCTCCCTTCTCCTTCTTTTCATCCACTCAATTTTTAATTTTTGTGTAAAATTTTATCATTTTGTGCACTCCCTACATAGGTTATGCAACATACACGGGTCTGCTTCTATAGAAGTCATGTATACGCATTTTATACATGAGTTTCTATAGAGAAACCTGTGGATGACCCACAATGTGATTAAAGCACAGTCGCGTATGCTGCATGACTTAGAAAGGGTTAAAAAATGGCCAAAACCAAAAGATAATGATGGGTTCTAATGATTGAACATGGTCATTGGGAAGGTACAAGATCGTTCTAGAGTGGAGGGAAAGAGAGCATGAGGACATGGACCAATAGGTAATGTGGGATGCCATGAATTTACAAGCTTTGGAACAATGTGGTTTGTTGAAATTCTACTGCACTTTTGGCATGAGGGCCAACTTCCGTTTACTAGAGAATATCATGAGTTACTAGGACCATGACCTTGGTCTACTTGATCTTCAAGGAGAGATATTGGAGATTACAGGTGAGTACATATACTTCATTACAGGGATTTCCCGCAGAGGCATGCCCGTGAACCTTGAGGGTACTGGTAGGGGTGGTGACCCTATGAGTGTTTAAAACTACATTGACACTTACTCCCCACTAGGCACACAGAAGAAGGGGACATGTGTCCCAATGTCTCACATAACTAGATTTCTATTACAAGTGATGGTAAGCACGTTGGTGAGGATTTCTGGTTCATATTCACTACACTTGGCCACTCGGACTCAGATGTGGATTGTAGTGGAGTGCATGCAGGGTATAGTATTTGACTAGTGCTTGGGTATGATCTCGATCATGAAGAAACAATTCTTCGACTACAAGAGAGGGAACAAGAAGAACTTCAGATATGCAAGCATTCTGGTGGCATTCTTCTTTGAGAGGGTTCCATCTATCATCCCAGCAGTAGCACTACAACCACCTTCCCCTCTCCATCCTAGACTCACTAGATGGGAAGATGTGTTTCTCTGTCAAGGTGGTGGAGGCTCAGTCCAAAGTATTTATGATTATGAATTCTATCTATGGTGGGAAAGGAAAGTACTAGTGCTCGAGCAGTTCCCATACGTCAAATTGGACTCCTGAGGAGATAATGACCTTGTCCTCCTACTAGGGGAGGCATGGGGAGAGATAGGTATTATTACCTTTTTATGTTATTTGATTTTTTTATGAATTTTAATCATAAAGTTATGTATATACATATGTATAAGAGTTTTGATCCATTTTAAATGTTTCTAAATGCATATGTTGGACTTGTACACCCCGATGGGAACCCTAGGACATTTGTTCGACCCACATAGGGTGGGGATCAGAGTATACTATGGGTTCTCGATGGAAATTTGTCCAGGCTAACCCAAGCATGCAGATAGATCGGATTCCCATTGTCATGTAGGATTTTGTAGTAGGGATTCTGACTACATGCATACTCCTTCTTAGAAGGGTAGCCAGGGTCATTATACATTACAAGGAGGCCGAAGAGGCAGCCGCAACCGAGGAGGCTGAGGAGCAGGCTTAGATCTATAGGCATACATATGGATTACCATCCTATTTTTTGTATATTTATACAATTATGACAGGATATTCGAATAAAAAACCCGATCTATATATGGAGATATTTTACACACACACACACACACACACACACACATATATATTCCTGGTTATTTACATGTGTCTCAAATGTATCTGTTATATTTATTTTACAAAATGTGTGTTAAGTTCCAGTCTAATATGTAGTTCGCATAAGCATCAGTAATTGTATTTTCATTCCTTGAAATGTGATTAAATGAAATATATTTAAAGTTTCTTTCAAGTAATATTATGCGCAAAAAATGACGTAGAAAAGTAGGGTTTCACACTTGATAATCACCATTGAGTTGGGAAACCACCAGCTAAGAGTCAAGTCTGATTTCCAGATGGGTATTTCCATGTAGGATAACATCCCATTACAAATCAATAACTACCCTGTACTCAGCCACATTATTAGTAGTAGGACCTAAGAAAGCACCACTAGAGGCAACTAGCTGTCCTGAGGGTGAGTAGATAACCCATGCGGCCGAATCCAAGTTACAAGCATAGAGGCTAGCGCTGTCCTCAAAAACTATGAACCAATCAGTTGATATCTGAAACAACCAACAGACTATATAAGAAACACTGATCAGCTAACTATTGTACATAAAAATACAAGAACAAGCACCATGCCTACGGATAGTACTTCTTCAGGTAGAGCACATTTCTAGGCTCACGCAACTTATTTCCATCAAAATCAGTTAATTGATATGCTCCCCATTTCAATACCTTTGACACGATGTAGGGACCTAACAACATAGACTTGAATTTTCTTTCCCCCAGGGGTTCTTTGTCTTGATCCCATAGTAAAACAAGCTCCGCCTCATAGAAAACTCTTGGCTTAACTACTTTGTGATATTTTTTTTACCCTATTCTTGTCAGCTTCGTTTGTCATCAATGCATCTCTGTGTCGTTCATCCATATTTTCTAAGTGAAGGAAACATTCTTCTAGTTCTGTAGTGTCTGAAAGTACATGAATGGCTATCTTAAGAGATGGAATCTCGCATTCGACTGATGTGACTACTTCCACCCAGTGAACAAGTTGGAAAGGTGAAAAACCTGTACCAATCTTAATAGTAGTCTGGTACTCCCAAAGTGCAGGATATAGCATGATGTGCCAATTTCACCACTTGTGTTAATGGTACACTTTAGAATGGTTCTCAAAGTTTTTTTAACTGCCTCTACTTGTCCATCCGCTTCGGGTATAAGGAATATGAGTGATCTTGCTTAAACCCTAGCTTAGTGGTCATCTCGATCATCATACTATTGTGAAAGTGATTGCCATGGTCAGTGACAATCGCCTTTGTTATACGGAAACGAGTAATGATTTGGTTAAACATGAAGTAAGCTGTCATTTCACTGTCTTCTTTGAAGGTAGGCATTGCCTCTACCCACTTTGTGAAGTAGTCAACAATGACAATGATATATTTTTTCCCCCAGCAGAAACTGGGTTGCACGTCACATAATCCAGCCCCCACTTAGTGAAGGGGCCCACTGCAATGACGGGAAACAATAGAACAGGATGTGACTGCATTTTCCTGGTATAGATCTGACACATATGATAGTGCTTCACATCCTCCACACAATCTTTGAATATCGTGGACCATAAATAACCGACATGTAAAATCTTTTGGGTCGTTACTAACCCAGATAATGACCCCCACATGCTCCTCTATGGGAATCATTTAGGACATGCTCAAACTCCTCGTGGGTGAGGCATCGACGCAAAATAGAATCTACCCCTATACAATATAAAGTATCACCTATGATCAGGTAGTTTTTCGCATTCACACACAATTTATGTCATTCTTCCCTCGAGAAGGACGTAGGACACTTCAAAGTCTGGAGATATATAAGGATATATTTGTACCAGCGATCAGAGGTGGAAATCACAAAGATATGCTAATCTGGGAATGAGCCATATTCCACCACTACATTCTCTTATGTAGGAAATTCTAAGATTGCTATGCAAAAACTAAGGACTTTTTGGATTTAGCCGATTGGAAATCCAAGTCAAACTCCTAGAGAATGACTATCCACTTGTTGAATTTTCCCCCAATTATGCGTCGGGAAAAAACATACTGAAAAGGATTTACATCAACCACCACAGTGGTTTTCCTCAATAAAATGTAGTGACGCAGCCTCTGAACAACATAGACAGCTGCTAATGCTAATTTCTCGATGTGGGAGTGTCTGAGTTCCGGACCAGCTAATGCACAACTGAGATAATAAGCAACAAACTCTTATATCTTGTCATCCTCCTAAGCCAAGAATAGCCCAATGGTTGACTATGATGCAGCCAGATACAATATAAATTCTTTAAATTAGTCTGGTGGACGTAATAAAGGAGCCAACAACAAAGCCTTTTTCAATGCCTCGAAAGCAAGTTGTGCGGTTTCATCCCCTAGAAATGGGGTGTCCTGATTAAGAAAGCACATGAAACCCTTATTTATATTGGCATAATCAACTATAAAAAGCCAAAGAAAGTTAGATTTCCCTTGCAGGATCTGAAGTTTCCTGATGGAACGAGGAGGAGGCAGATTTACAATAGCCTCAACTTTCAAATGATCCACCTGAATTCCTTTGTTTGACACGATAAACCCTATGAGCCTCCCCGAATCTACCCAGAAAACACACTCGTGTGGATTCAAGCCTATTTTATAATATCTACATCGTTCAAAAATCAAGCAACAATGATCTAGATGGTCCCTCCTCTTACGAGAATGGGTAGGAAAATCATCCAAATACGACTCGACAATATTCTTAATGTCGTAGAAGGAAAAGTTCATTTCCCGCTAAAAGGTAGCCCCGAAATTTTTCAAACCAAAGGGCATCTTCTTGTATGCGAAGGTACCCCAAGGACAAATAAAATCCATTTTATGCTGGTCTTCTGGCTTGATTTGGATTTGATTATACACGAAAAATCCATCCATAAAGGAAAATACTTCGGTACCCACACAAGCATGAATGATTTGATCTATAAAGGGCGCGTGGTAGTTGTCACTGGGACACGCTTTATTTAAGTCACAAAAATCAGTGCACACGTGTATTTTCCTTGTTTTTGATCAACGTGAATGGGATTGGATACCCATTCTGTTAGAGAAATTGGGTAGATAAACCCAGATTTCAGCAACTTTTCCACCTCATCCTTAAAGGCTTCCACTTTTAGCTGATTAACAGGTCGAAGCTTTTGTCGAACCGGTTTATCATTGGGGTATGTCCATATTTCGTTTTCTACAATAGATGGATCTATGCCTATCATATCCTCATATGACCAGGAAAACACGTCATGAAATTCCTTAAATAAGGAAATATATATGGAAATCTCCTCCAGAGAGAATTTTGCACCGATATGCACATTTTCTACAACGTTGGGGTTTTCAGAAATGTTGATTGGAATGGTACTAGAAATATTTTCCATATTCCCCTCAACAAATCTTCCCTCCTTTGGTAAAGGATTAATCGGTAAATCAACATTTTCCGCCAGTCTCACATGGAACTCTTGGTTTTCAATTCTAGTTAGTTCTAGAAGAAAGTAGGACCTATGGTGATGATCTTGACAAATCTTATCTCACCCACTCATAGCTTCCAAAATAGCTTCATCGGAAGGTAAAACCATGTCTAAGCGATCATCTAAATATAAAGAGTTCGCCTCCCAGGAAAGCAGATAAGATTCTTCCAACTCCTCTAAGAATGTAGAAGGAGTCGCGATAGGATCAACAATGGTATTAACAATAGCTTGATAATCCACTTCCATTGCAAATAAGGGTACTTGAGGTTCATGACAGGAAGGAAGTACCCAAGGATCATTTCTATTGACAACCGTCGCAATAGACTTCCCTACACTCATAGAACCTAGATAGTTTATAGGGGCTGGGATATCAAATGTTCCCATCAAAGATGAATATATTACAACCCCCAAGTTCTCATTAGCCAGTTTATTCTAACCGATTAAAGGTATAGTGGACTCTTTCGTATCCAAATTTCCCTTCCGAGTGAAACTAAGTTGGTCAACAGTAACCAACTTCCCTTCATGTGGAAACACTACCACTCGAAGAACGATCGGCAATTGCACACATGGCGTAAGTCCAACTTCTCCCTTAAAGAAAGTTATAATCCAAAGGAGCATCAATCACTTCTAATTCAAAAACCATTGCTTTCCCTACCAACTTAATCTCAAAAGCCAGTAGGATACCATGCAAATGGAAAGACCTTCCGTCGTAAGCAGTAAGTAAAGTGTTTGATGGAACTAGCTTTGGGGAACCTAAATCCTTCTAGCAAGACATTAACATTACACACGTAGAAGCACCTTCGTTAAAAACTGTAGTCCAATGGTTTTCCCGCCATGGACAACATCAATTGACAAAGCCACATGATACGGTAGGAGAATCTTAACATCTGACATATTAAACTCTACCAGCAGGCTTGATGAATCCATGATGCCTAAAGCTACTAAGAGGGAATCCAATTGAGCATGAAAACTCTGTAACACTTCCAATTCTGACATTGCACAAGGAGTTTGAGCCAAATATTCAACTACTAAGTAGTTGGAAGCATCCCTAGAGTTAGTATTGCGAAATTATTTTTTAAAGACACCTTTTGGTATCTTAGGCATCAGATCAGCAGATTTCTCAATAATGAGAGGGTTAGAAGTTTCACCAGTAGACTTACCCTTATCTGAAGCCTCTGATTCATAATTCTTGTTTCTTTTCTGGAGTAAGGTGTTATATTGTACCATGTTGATATAGTTTTGATCAGGACGAGCACTAGAAGTGCCCCTGACTACGTTTGAAATAGAATCTCCATTCTATCCTTGGGGAAATGGATCCTTCATGACAGTTGGTTGTTGATTTTTAAGCAACTTCTAAGCTTGATCCATAAGAGGGAATTTATGAGTCAGGTGGTCTCCTTGGAACAACTTACAAGGAAACTTAACCTTATTCTTATCTTTCTTACCCCCATCAACATTGTTCGTGGGTTTCTTCTTTTTTTGATTACCCTCACCCTTCTTCCCTTTTTTCTTTTTCCCATCGGTATGTTGATTTCCCTTCTAAGAAGAAGGTGCAAAAATAGTTGCAGTTTGAGATGAGGGGGTGGAAACCTTTTCTTCCTTCATTGTATATTGCTTCACTGACAAATCATGGAGCTTCTTAGCTAATGACTCTACAATGGGAGAACTTACTGAACCAACCACACCATCGGCATAGGGTCCAGGCTTGGGTTTCTCTACATTATTGGTAGACCTCAACGCCTCAGGTACAATTTCATACAAGTTCCCAGACTGAGCATAAATCAAAACTAACTGCTGGGCCCTGAGGATAGCCTCTTCTATTGTGGTCACCCCCGACATGGATACGTCCTTAGATATATAAGGCATTAAATATTTTAAGAACCACTCTAATAAGAACTCAAGAGATATGGTGGATTTGATAAGCCTCTTCTTTCTTCACCACTCTTGGATGTGATCCGAGATATGTGTGGCTTTGTTTTGCCGAAAAGTCGACATAATACCAGGCATGAAGCTGGAAGTGATTTAGGAACACAGTTGCTAAATCCAAAAAATGGTCATATGCAGCAGAGGGAAGTTTAATGTACCATTTTTCTGCAACATGAGTCAAGCTCCTCTTGAAAAGCCTCAACCAGAAGGAGTCATCGTTCAGTGAGTTTGAAGAGAAGCATAGGTGAAAAGTGGTTTCTTAGGAATGTCTGAAGGTAACTTAATAGGAACATGTAGCCATGTGGCACTATGTCGCACGGGGTCATTCATCAACTTTGACAAGTCTAGAAAGTTTAAAGATGCCAGGAAAGGAAGCTTTGGCCTAACCAGGGTTTGAAAATAAGGAGTCTAGGATGCAGAAGGACTTGCCCCATAGTTCCAAAACAAAAATGTGGGGTTTCCCCCAGCCGTCGATTGTGAAGTAGTCGGGCTACTCTGAAAAGGATTCCACCCAAAAGCCATTGGATTACTTGTTTGTGGTGCACTATAAGTGGTTTGATCCACACCAGATGAAACTAGAGTTTCAAAGATAGAAGAAGGTATCCCTCCACTAAAAATTGAAAAAGGAGAGCTCATGAAAAGGGCCGAAATCGGTGTCTAAAAACCTTGGCCAAAAGCATTTATGTTTCCAAACTGCATGCGCACATATGCAGGTGTAGGACCTACATAAGGAGTGGATGGGGGAATGTGCCCCCCATTCCATAGGAAACCCTTGACAAATGAGGAGGATCCACTTGGACCTCTCTGAGCAGTATGCATGAAGGAGGAGGAACCAAAAGGTCCACTAGGAATTTTGATGACTACCCCACTAGACAGATCTACCACATTAAAGGGAGCCAGTGTTTGAACCACTTGGCTACTTGGTGACAAGGGTGCACTAGATGCACTTGGTATTAGAGCACCAACTGGGGGAGGTGGGACTCCACCAACCAAAATGATTAAAGCTGGGGTAGAAATACCCTCTCCAAAGCTAGACATAACTATTCTCACAGGAACACCAATAACAGGTGAACTAAAGGGAAGAACCTTTTCAATGACAGGATCATTTAAATGACTTAGAGGTGGGTTAAAATTCCTTTCAAAATTGTTAGCCTGCAAGTCTTCAATCTCCACTGCATATGTTTCTTCTTGGTTAATCCTAAGTTCCGCTTCACCTGGAACTTCACTAACTCCTACCGATTCAAAAGAACCATCAGTATCTAGTATCCTCCTTTGAGGGGGCAGTGGAGGATCCACTGTAACATATGAAGGAGGGTTTTGAAACCTTCTTGACCTACATAGAGGTTTGTCCTCCATGGCTGTAAATTTGACTCACACACACCTAAAGGCCAACTAAACACAGACAAACCAAACAACACTCACTAAAAAATTTCCTAAAGTCACTTAGACACAGTAGATATAAGATATTCCTTCCAAAGGAAAGCCTTGGATGATTAGGGCCCCAATCCAACCAATGAATACTGAAATATGGTTACTTGGCATCTCATGAAGATGTTCTTGGGTATAAGCACTAGAATCACACAACTTCCCTCCCAAGCTGTCTATCGGGTTTACCTTCCAATCCTATCCAGGGTGTGTCAAAAATATCCTTCCAATAACACCTGTGTATGATCCCTAGTGTCAAGAAACTAAATGCTACCACAACTACACTAAGAGTATAGAGGAACAGTTGCAAGCCTGATCCTTATGCATGGGTAGGGTAGCAAATCCTGAAACCATGTCAACACCTGCACCACATGGGGGCCAAGAGGTGGTATTGACAAGATCCCAAAACACATAAAAAACCTGGTATACAGTCAAACAAGGAATTGGAGGGTTATCTCCTCAACCAGGTTCTCACGCAGAATCGTGCTTAACTCCTGTGTGAGATGAGCTTTCTAGATGGTCTCTTGTAGAAGAGGATTTACCTAGTGAAAGGAAACTATATCTGAAATCAATCACTTATGGACAGTTAAAACTCCCTAGTCCACAATCCTAGCCTAAACTAGTTGATGTATGAGCCTAGAAAAAAGAAACTTACTAGTAAAATTTTAATTAATCATTCTTTTTAATGGGATGTATTAGTCAAAGGTAGCGGGATGAGACTATATGTTGTTATAGACTCATCAGAAAGAAAGAAAAAATGATGTATACAAACTTTCAAAGTAAATGCAACTACAATGCCAATTTTTCTTTTATTTTTCTTTGTAATGCAAGCTAATGAAAATTTTAAACAAAAGAGAAACTACAAGACTTTAAAGTCTTCGATTTTTTTTTTTTCTGAAAAAATAATGAAAAGAACAACTAAATGCAACCTAATGCAAAAAGTACAAAAATGTTTTTTTCTTTTTTTTTGAAAAATTCAAAAATGATGATGCAAGTAAATGAAAATTGAGTGAGTTTGAACAATATAAACATATAACAGTAAATGATGCAAATAGACCCTATAGTAACACACTTCACCCAAACAAGAATAAATGGCACAAAACCTAGACTTGGAGGAACTATCAAATCAAATCCTAATAGATCCAAAAATGACAAGAATGGCTAACTCAAACCACAAACAACAATACAAAGCATATCAATGTTACAAAGGACTGATCAATGACCCAAAAGCACCAGCACTCAGACCAAAAATCCAAGTAGGAGGACCTAACACATTCACCGATGAAGAAATTCAAACACAAAAACACTCAAGGACTCGACTAATCAAGTAAAGTATGAAATGCACAGACCTAAGACCACACTATCATGTCAAAATAGAACCTTCACAAGCATATGAGAAATCATTAAAATAGGGACAAACAAGAACCCTATAGACTCACTGGCACCTACAGAAATACGTGATTGTCCTAAAGGAAACTCGTGTACCATTCGTGACTGTCACTAAAGAAAACCGTGTATACAAAGTGCAATACACGACTGTTACTAAGGCAACCCACGTATGCTGTCAAAAATTTTCAAAAATAAAAGCAACTGATAGACAGGATATGAACATGCAATACTAGAAATCAAGGGTAAAATTAAAACAAATCACAAAAAGAAATAGAGAAAGCAAAAACTGGCAGGAAATCCTAAAGAGAGGACCCACAATAGGTTGGACTCCCCAGTGGAGTCACCAGTTCTGTTGTTCAAGAAAACACACCCTTATAAACTAGGGCCTATGGGGTTACCAACTTACTAGATTAACTTGCAGAAAATCAGCCATTTCGTAATTTGAAAAAAGAATAGGAAGAAATTAGGCATACCTTATTTATGATGGTTGATCCTATATTTTCTTCTTCTCTTCAAATTGCCTATACGGCTTCCAGGTTATCTCCAATCACCTGCAAAGAATAAGATATTCCTGCAATATCTTATATATTATATAATGGTTAATGAAATAACATATCCATAATGAAACAATAAGATAATTCAGAAATCACAACATACAAGAGTGCAAAGACACAATATTGGAAGAAGAACTTTCTTTATTGATAAACAAGTGTGGTGAGATTACAACCCAACATCTTAGACAAGTGCTCCTCCACAAACCAAGGACACTGAGTTCTACTGCTCCAAGATATATGAATGAAAACCACCAGCATAACTTTGCTCTATATCTTATCATTGATTAGCCTCAACCCCTACCCTCTATTTATTCATGAGGAAAGAGAGAGGTTACGAAGGTTGAGATGACTGAGTAATTTGGGATAGTTATGATTTAGGGCCCAACTGTCCTCGATTAATCGTGTTTATATTTTTTAACTTTGGATTAAGGCATACACGACTATTGATACTAGAAAGGCTCGTATGATACACGAATTCCTTTAAGGAAACCCGTGGGTACAAGCTTTAATCATATATACATGAGTTGAAATGCACATACTCATGTATGATACATGGGTTGCTATGCAAATAGTCGCATATTCCACCTAATGTCCGTACAAAAAATAAATCCAAATGGTAAGGAAATGGTGTATCAAAGGCCATGTCCATCTATAGTGTTTTGGCTACTTCAATCCATTTTTTCCTTTTGTGTGCCGACACATTAGGTGTCAGTACTCAGATGAATAAGTTCCATTTTACATGATAACAACTAGGTTTATCGAGCCCATTCCTCTTCTCTTCCACTCCTATGTCTTGCATACAGTTTAGACCCAAACCAGGGTACACATCACAACAAACCATAGGGAACACAACAACATAGGGATTCACACTGTAACACAGATAACCAGGTTTGCATACCTCTCTGTAACACAGAGATACACTGCATAACAAATCTTCTGTGACTTAGGGTAGTGAACCACTGAGTGAATCACACTGCACTACAAGAATAAACATGACTACAAGATCAAGAGTGAACAATGCGTGAATGAATGATGATCGTGAATTATTGGAATGACCACAACATTTAGGTGAAAACCAAGATGACAGGCAGGGAACACATTCGCGTGGGTTACTTGTGCCAAAAGCAAGATAGTGACTTCTCAGGCTACGGGCTGTAGGCTGCAGGAAAGATTAGTCATGAAACTTAATTCCATGCCTTGCTATGCCCATGACATTAACCTCCTCAACCAACCTCTAGAAGAAATAAATGATTGAGTATAGAGGACAACATGTGGCTGACGGTTTATGGGTTCCCTCATTGACATCTGGTCTTACCCTATAGGCTCAGGAGTTTGACTAACTCCCCTCCCTATTCCTCGTGAAATCATGCCTCCATCTCTTTCACGTTAAATTGCATAGGTAGCTGTGGTATTTTATTAAATTGTATATTACATGATATTCCAAAATATATTGTTCCAAACTTAGCACCATAACCATAGGTATCAACCTCTATCACCTATATACAAAACACCAAATCAATGGTAGGGCCTTGGCCTTGAGCTCCTCACCATGATTTACATAGAATACATACATCATGTACAATTTTAATACCATGGGGTCAAAAACAAGTTGTTACAAGTATGAATCCTAACAACCCACAATAATCATAGCTCTGTCTAAGCATCCAACAACCCATAGAGATCACAGCTCTGTCCAAACACCTCATAGTGGCCAGAACTTGAGTTCAATGAACACACACAAGGTCACACTCCAGCACATGACACAGTCAAGTGTCATAGACCAATTCTGAACAACCCCTACAATGGTCAATGACTATCATAACCTTGATACATTGCAAGGAAATTGTGATAAGTTTCACCCAAAAAATGAAACGTATCAAGCAAATCATGGCACATTTCATCTCTTTTAAATTTTAAAAATTGATCTTTTTTCCCTATCTTAAGTTCACTTAAATTTATTTTATGTTTTTGATTGGTAAAAATCCTAAAAACTAGGAGTATTTCAGTGATGTTTCTAGAATACTGTGAGCCTCTCATCATCTATGTGTTCCCACTAGGGATAGGCTATGTTTTGTGTGTTCTCTCTAGGGCTAGGGCCATGACCTTATGAAGAGGATCGTGACTCTGTGTCACTTCTTTGTTGGACCATGACTATGTGCCTATGACTACCATGTCCCTTTCTCTGTCGAACTGTGATTGATGTACCAGGACTGTGGTTCCATATTCTTTCTAAGTTATAACTATGTCAAACCTTAGATGATAGGTCGATAGTGGTGTTAAGTCTGCAAGAGGGAGCCATGAATTTTAGGGTGCTTCTATCCTAATGAGATATTCTCACTTGGTGACTAGGATTTGTTACTGTATGTATATAACCTAATCTCACAGCACTTTAACCTTCTCTCTCTCAAAGTATGACTTGTGACAGCTTGTCCTTACAGTGACAAGAGCTGGCACAATATGTATGAGTATAAGGAACATCCACTACCAGACCTATTTAGAAAATATAACCTAATCCCATAGCACTTTAACCTTCTCTCTCTCTCAAAGTATGACTTGTTACACCTTGTCCCTACAGTGACAAGAGCTAGCACAATATGTATGAGTATAAGGAATATTCAAATCAGACATATTTAGCAATTGTTCTTTAATTACTGTGAATTAGTTTCATTCTAATTTTACTACTGTTTATGTTGTACCCTATCTTAAGTTCACTTAATGATGATGAAGATACATACACGGCTGACAAGAAATACCAGTAACTATCAGAGGTCTTGTCCCACTTAAAACCAGAGTCACAACAAGAGTTTGAGGCACCTAACAAGTCACATCGCAGGTGTTACAAAGAATATTTCCTATGGTTTGGTGTGGACCAAAACAAACTGAATGACAGAGAAATAAACCCATTTCAATATCCAGTAGATATAAAAAGAACTAACACTGAGGAATGGAAAGCATACCTTATTCCAGAAGGTTGTAGTCGATCCCTGTTGAGCTTTTCAACCACGCGTGTACCTACAATTCATCCTAAACAACAATGAACAAGAAAACAAGGATATATGTTAAATTGTTAGGACTACCCTAGAATATATACAACCAATATATATAAATCAAAGTAACTACATCATCCATGGATAAATATCATACATAGTTACACACATACAATGGATGAGAAATGGATATTTCTATTAATAATGAATAGAGATACAAGTGACAACCTATGTTGACAATTCGTCGAAATGGAGAAGTCAAGTCCTCCACCTAGGCCTTCACCACTTCAATCCTCCATCTCAATGGAAATCCCACAATGCAAAGGAAAGCTTGGGAAGAGCAACAATGGATGCTCACAAGGACACGGGGGATGTAGACTCAAGCATATGTGAATGAGGCACAAATGAACCATAGTTTCCTTGCTCTCTTATTTTCTCTTCCTCCAATGTATCCAAGGGGCCCAATATATATCCCTTCAACAAGAAGTGAAGGGTCGAGTCAAAGCGTTTCCTGGAATACGAAAGGGCAAAGGTCAAGTTATTTGTGACTCTATGAGGAAAAATCCAAAATATTTTATTTTTGGGCACATTTCCTGATTTACATGGGTCATAGTGGGACAAGCTGCATGTACATGTGGGTTGTAAGCTTGTGACCCATGTATAGAAATAATTATGGATTTTTTGAAGTGTTTCTTGGAACATTAAAGTATATTTTAAGCAAAGGTGGTCCAAAGAGTCTACAGAGGGACATGGAAGACCATAAAAGTGTTATCTACCAAGTGTGGTAAAATACTCTATAACAGATTCCCCCTAATGTGTAAGGTCAGAGGGGTAATACGATGGATGAAATACATTATGTCAATCCCAGAACTAGAGTAATGAAGACCAAGGTAGAAAAACTAGCCACACATTAGTATAATACAATAATAAGTCTCAACATATGATTGCAAATATGAAGTACAACAATCTCAGATACAACATAGTACAATTACCATGAATAGGCATGATAAACATATGAGTCAGGTGGTCATCGTCATGTACAATATACAATGAAATAAGGTCTCCATACTAAATGAAGACATCTGATAATACACTGGAATCTGGTCATGAGAGCTGACATCTTATGGATATTGGCACGATCAAAGAGGTAGCATGTATGGAATGCCACCAAGCTCGGTGGCCTTCTACACAAATCGCTACTAGTACATGTCCCATCACACAAATAAAGGTGTCGAGGTCGAACATGATGGTCCATCATGTGATTACCAGTCATTGATGTATACCGTTAACAGATGTGAGATATCCCACCGATAATTATAATGGGAATCAAGGTATAGAGTGCAATCAAATTAATGTGAATAAATGTGTTGAGGTCAAACACTTGAGTGAATCCATCGATTAGGGGACATTAATGTATTCCCAAAATTGTCGATGGCGAGAGAAACTACCACTGATGACTACAAGCCTCAAGGAACTGAATGGAATCTAGACTCCTATTCCATAATAGATGATTTGAAGTTGATGTAATGGAATCTGCTAGGAGGGAATTAAGTCATCCCCCACCAACCAACATGAGGTACTCAGTAATGTTGGATAATTCAGAAGAAATCAAACGAACCAGATGTGCACAAACTAGTAACTATAACGGGAATGGCCGACATGCAAAGACAAGATAACTAAGGAATGGTTGAATCAGGCTAAAACATATTTCGAACAATATCATAAAGGATATGGTGAATGATGGGCAGTATAGACTCGACATGCAAACTGGGACTACTATGTTACATAGGAGGAATCGACAGAGGCTCCGTAGGGACTGGAAGCATAACTAGTTGGTGGAGAAATCTCAGAATCATTATTATAGCTCCTAAAGTCATACCAATAACCCTATCGATGGATGGAATATACAATTCTATGTTCGAAGATGACACAACTCGACAACTTCCAAAAGTAATATCATTTTGCATCCAACTTTTTATGTTTTTTTTATTTTTTGGGTATTTTTCATATTAGGAAGATTGAAAAAGAATAAAATTTCTAATGGTATATAACTAGGAAAATATGAGTGTCACATGCAAGCAAACTAGTTCCAAGCAGTGGAACATACCTATGCTCAATGCAAGGAACCATGTGAAGGATAAGGACACTCAATGGAATGTCTCCTCTGGGTAAGGGATGATCAAGCTACAAAATATATGTAAGAGGCTCTACTTGGATGGAATTGAGGCAAGCTCGGGATATATAGATAATAAAAATGAAGCAAGGAGCCGACATAAATCTCAATACGACAAGTAGACGCATGAAAATGCATTTACAACTTGATATAAATGAGAGCCCCTGTGGGAGATGGCCATCATAAATTTCAAGAAACAATATGTGGTTCTTACTCAAAGATATGGCATGACTATAAGGGACTCCCATCCCTAAAGGAAAAACTACAGCATGGGTACCAAATGGAAAAGCGAGATCTAAATAGGGCACCCATGAAATATGAAGGCTTTACCACTTACATAATGTCAATTCTAGTAGCAGTGTGAGGTTCCGTAACATTACGAAGTGGGTTAGTACCTATAGTTAAGGAGACATGTTCATAGGACGATGCATGATGCAAGTGGAAAATGTGATCATGTCCTATATGCTAGTTCAAAATTACCTCGGTCAAACAACGCTCAAAATAAGTCCCTACATTACAAGATTAGGACAAAACAATTCAAAAAGGTTTAAAAAGGTCAAAAACTATAGAAAAATGGGTAAATTTTTCAAAAGAAATTTTCTAAATAATAATAAATTCATTTTTAACCATACCATTTGATTTTTTACCAAATATAGTGCATTTGGAGCCATTTTGGACTACAAACTTCAATCACCAATTCCGGGATCTAGGAGCAACGAAATTAGGGATGATTTTACGGAACCATACTTATTTAAAAGTGTATAAATGTTGGCGAATCTTACCAATTCTTAAAACACCAACTATAAAATGTTTGGCGATATTTTTCAAAAACTATTTTAATTTCCAAGGATGTTATATCGTTTATATAATAATTTGGTGATTTTTCGGGTGAAAAAGTTTACCCCATCAAAATTGCACGAAACATGGCTTCAAAAAATGCAAAATGGTGAATCTTTTTTTGGAGAAAAACCCCTAAAAACATCCCATGGGCTAAATTTCGCCCCTAAAATTATCCCTGAACGGAATCGCAAACCGTCAGGGCCAGGTAAATATTCATGACATTCTCTATATTTTTCATGCATTTATTTAAATTTTCAATGGATGGATTTTCTATTTGAAGCCACCCAAAGATGGGTATCCCAACCCACACAGGTCACAATTTATCAGGATGCATATAGGGCTGGGTATACACGGGAAAATAGAATCTTTCCCATGTATATGCATGACTATCAACAGGAAAAGTCGCATACATGTGTGCGCATACCCAAAAAAGAGGCAAAATATCATAAAAAAATGTGTGTTTACTTTGTAGGATGGTTCTAGAATGGCATGAATTTGAACATGAGGATGTCGATAGGGAAGTGCAGTGGGATGCAAATTCCCAACAAGCTCTAAGGAGATGAGTTCTTTACAATTTTTGGCAACTTGGGAGCTTAAGAGCTCAGCCAAGGCTACTCCAGATGTTGGTATACTATTGGGATCCATATATAGAGGCATTTCAGCTTGATGGGATGCCTTTGAGACTCGATGTAGAAGACATATTTTATCACTAGAATATCCCGCCAAGGCAAGGTAGTCAACTTGAGGTCTCGTGGAGTAGGATGTGGTCTTACTATTGAGGAATTTATAGCTGTGTATTGTCTTCCCTATACTGAAAATATCAAGAGCAAGGTTCCTGTTAACTCCATTCGGAGCCTCGGTCTATAAGTGATAGTGCTAGTGCTAGCTAGGATGGCAGGGTTTGCATATCTACATCAAGCTTCCAGGCCTATTATTTTCTATGCGGTAGAGTGTATGAGACCCACAATATATGTCTATAGCACATCATTGTTGAACAAAATGAAGCAATAGTTGACTAACTGCAAGCTAGGTAGGACAAGGAACTTTGGGTTCACCAACATTCTCAATACATTCTTATTTGAGAGGGTATCAGGCCTTAGCCCAAGAGTGCAGGTCCATCCACATGGTCTGTGAGATCCATCCCAAACCCGATGGGTAGAGCTAATGCGGCGGCTAGGGGGAGGTAGGAAACCCACTCCATTTCCCCCAGACTTTTACCACTGGTGGAAGTGGCAGATCGTGGTCGTAGATGACTATCCCTATGCAAGGATCGACTTCCTTGACAATCTGGACATGCCATTACCACAGGGTGTTGCATATGGTGATCTAGGTAACAATCCCAAATATGTTTTCTAAACTATTTGATTTTTTGTATTTTTTTATATAATGAAATAAAAAAACTTGTTTTCAGTGGTGTCATGTACTAATATTGATCATGCACATGCAGATGTGGGACCTAGATGGCCGAATGAATTCCCCCGCCATTGACGGAGAGGACTTGGTGATGATCTCCTAGTTGTAGATGCAGAGAGCACAATACAAAGAAACCATACCAACTTTGTATGTATGTCGCACAGGGTGACTATGGTGCACGTCGAGGACTTTCCTGCGGCAATGTAGAGACATGTAGTGGGAGTGCCCCGTGCATGGGTTAGAATCTTTAGATGGTTGGAAAATATTGTCGTGTGTTTTCATGACCATCACCCCTGTGCGTAGGCATAGATTCCTAGATATACATTATGTATCGGTTGTATAGTGTTTTTTGGTGGCTTTAAAGCCCTAATTTTGTACCATGACATTGTACTATGACACTGTTTTTGGACTATATTTTGAAAATGAAAATGCTTATAGTGATTCGTTTATTATATTTACATGTGTATTTGAAAGTGAATGGAATGTATGTGCTTTCATTATTGCTGTAACAAATTCCACTCTAATACATAGTTTGCATAAGAATCAACAACATGATTATAGATCATAGGAATATGAATGTATGTTATGTGTCCAAATTGTCATTCTAACAACCTTACCCGTAAGAATATTTATAATAAATTTGGATATATGATACAATAAACGCCATTTAACTGTGATACAACCAACTGTGAGTCAAGACGTACCTCAAGGGATTGAATACCATGAGAGATGACATCACGTAGTAGTTCAATCATGACACTATATTCAACAACATTGTTGGATGATGGCTAAAGACATACACCCTATGAAGACACAACATGATCCGTAGAGATATAAATTACCCAAGTAGTTGACGATGAGTTATGGGTATGGTGGTTAGCATTGTCAGCATATCCTACATATAGAAAAGATTATGTGGACATCTACCACAACAAAGGAAAGTGTGTCAACAAATTGAATCACTACAAGGGGATCAAAAGTAAAGTATACAACTGCACACTAATATACAAAGTATCAACATCATCTAAGCATTAAGAATACTATTTTTTAAGATAGTTCCCATTTCTAGGCTCTGCCAAGGTCATCCCTTCATAATCCTCTAGATCATATGCACCCTTCTCTAAGACTCGTTTAACCACGTAAGGCCCATGACACATGGGGTTGAAATTACCCTCCCCTAATGGTTCACTAGCTTTGTTATATAAAATAACCAAGTCACCCTCACTAAATCTCTAGGGATGGACAAACTTATCATACTGAACCTTAACGTGACATTTATTCACTTCAAGAACCACTAAGGCATCCCGATGCTGCTCATCGAGGTGTTCTAAGTGGACCAAACGTTCCTCCAAGTCAGAAGTCTATGGTAAGAGTTCTACAACTAGTTTCAATGAAGGGATATCACATTCAATAGACAGTATCAACTCCACCCCATGTACTAACTGATATGGAGAAAAAATGGTGGCAATCTTACGGTTCAGTAGGCCCACAAAGAAGGGTAGAGCATAACATGTCAATTATTCTTGCTTTGTGCAACGATTATTTGTAGAATGGACTCTAAGGGATTTGTTTACAAATTCAACATATCCATTCACTTAAGGATAATAACAAGAGGAATACTCTTTCTTATACCCCAATTTGGAAGATAACTCATCCATCATCCTATGTTGAAAGTGTCTGCCATGGTCCGTGACAAGATCTCTCTAGATACCAAACTGAGTAGTAATATGATTGAACACGAAGTGAGCAACCCTCTCATCATCTAATTTAATAGCAAGCATATCCTCTACCCATTTCATGAAGTAATCCACAATCACTATAATGTGATGGTGCCCCCCCTAGCCGAAGCTGGGTTGTAATCCATAAAATCAACCCCCCACTTGGTGAAGGGACCGACAATGATAATAGGGTGCAACGGGGAAATATGGGAATGAATGTTTCATGCAAAAACCTGGAAATGGTGGCACCACTTGACCGCATTAACACAATCTTTAAATATTGGTGGCTAGTAATAACCCTCTCTCAATACTTTGTGGCTTGTATCAAACCCAGATAAATTACCACCACACACCCATCTATGGAAATCATTCAGCACTATCTCATCCTCTTCATGAGTTAAACATCGACGCAAAATGGAATCCACCCCACGACGATACAAGGTGTCATAGATAATGAGGTAATTCTTAGAAACATGTCCTAAACATCGACGCTCATCCCATGAGAGGTGAGGAGGGACCTTCAGATTCTGTAAATATACTATGATGTCACCATACCAAGGGTCCGCAGTCGAGATTAGGAAGATATTCTCATCAACAAAAGAATCTTCATGAATCTAAACCTCGTCCAAACTAGGAAAATAAGACATGAGCTTTGCAAAGACCAACGATTTCTTTGATTTTTCTGAAACAAAATCAAGATCAAACTCTTGCAAGATAACAATCCACTTATTATATTCCCCCCTTATCATCCGTCTGGTTAGGATGAACTGAAATGGATTGATATGAGCCATAACCTTAGTTTGGTGAAGGAGTATATAATGTCTAAACCGCTAAACCGCACGAATGGTTTCTAAATCTGGCTTCTCAACATGAGTGTAACAAAGTTCAGCATCGATAAGTTTCTGAATAATATAGTATACAACGTGCTCTTGGAGCTCATCGTCCTCTTAAACCAAAACCATCCCAATCGTCTCTTGAGAAGTGACCACATATAACAATAAATCACGACTGTATTCGGGTGGACTAAGCACAAGGGTTGATGCCAATTATTTATTCAACGCATCGAAAGAATATTGGTCTCACTCATCCCAAATAAAAGGAGTGTCCTTCTTCAAAAGGAGCATTAAACCCTTGGTCATATTTTCAAAGTTGACAACAAACCTCTGTAAGAAGTTAGCCATCCCTTGGAGAATCTGAAGGTGTCTAATAGTGTGCGAGGGAGACAATCGAAGTATTGCCTCAACCTTAAGAGGATCGACCCTAATCTCCTCCTTAGAAATGATGAATCCCAATATCTGGCCTACTTTCATGCAAAAGATGCACTTATGAGGGTTCAACTCGATTTGATACTGGGCGACATCTCTCGAAAACCAAGCACAAATGGTCTAGATGATCCACTCTCAGTCGAGAGTGTGGAGCTAAATCATATAGGTAGAATTCAATAATTCACTTAAGGTTGCGAAAGGAAAAGGTCATCTCCTTTTGAAACATAGCTACAATGTTTTTAAGGCCGAAGGGAATTTTTTGGTACGCAAAAGTGCCCCAAGGACAAATGAAAGTTGTCTTGTGTTGGTCCTCAGGTTTGACTTGAATCTAATTGTATCCTGAAAAAAAAATCCATGAACGAGAAAACCTAGCTTCCCGCACACTCATCCAAAATATGGTCAATGAATAGTGTCGGAAAGTTATCTTTAGGACATGCCTTATTAAGGTTTCTAAAATCAGTGCATACCCATATGGTTCCATGCTTCTTATCAACTGGAACGGGGTTGGACACCCATTTAGTTAAGGGAATCAAATAGATAAAACTAGCCTTGAGTAGCTTGTCTATCTTTGCCTTAATGGAAGGTGCCTTACGGGGATTAATCTCACATAAATGTTGTTGAACAGACCTAGCATTAGGATAAGGCTTAATCTCATGCTCGATAATCTGAGGGTCTATTCCTAGAATCTCATCATACTAACAAGCGAAAACATCACATAATTCTTTAAAGAGCTCAATGTATGCCTTAATCTCATTGGAAGAATAATATGCCCCAATGTAAACATTTTCTCTCTTTCCAGGAGTCCGAGAAATGTTGATAGGGATTGTAGGTGAAAAATTCACCATGTTCCCTATGAAATATATACCATGGGATCGTAAAAGGAGCACGTGACTACCAACCTTCTCGCTAAGGGTTTCCCTAAAGTCATCACACTCGATTTCTTCAAGATATAGGAGGAAATAAGAGCTATGGTGCAAATATTCCCAAGGTCGTTCCAAACCATTCATGTCTTTGAGAATCGCTTCATTGGAGAAAAAAACATCATTGAAGCAGTCATGTAAGTGTGATGTCGCAACTACTCAAGAAGGCAGTGCAAAGGTTCCCTCCTCCTCCATCCACGAAGAGGAAGGACTAGGGTCTGCCACGGGATCAATATTAGCTTGATAAGAAATATCTGCTAGGAAAAATGACTTATCCATCTTGGTAGGTCTAGTATATTCATTCGAAGTACTCAGAGAAAGGAGAGTCCAAGGGTCCTCCAAATACATAGTGCAAAATTGGACTAGAATCAACGACGACGATTCACTACCAAGAGTGGAACCTATAGTAAGGATTGGTGTGGAAATATTAAAATTTCCCATCAAAGATGAATACATTCCCACACCAACATTCTCAATTGTCGGCTAAGAATTATAAATAACTAGGATGGTGGATCCCGTAGATGCTAATGTACTGGAATTATCAAAATACATCTGCTAGATTGTGACAATCTGATCTTCTAAAGGGAAGAAAATAACATGGAAGATGAAAGACATGATCGCTCTCATATTGTAAATCCATCTATGTCCCAGTAAAAGGTTGTAATTGAGGGGCACATCAATCACCTCGAACTCAACGGACATGGTCTTCCCTCCAAATTGGAACTGAAGAGAAGGAAGAATACCATGCGACCGAAAAGAACGTCCATCAAAGGAAGTCAATATGGTCCCAAATTTCCATAATGGGGGTGAGCCAATACCTTTCCAACAAGCTAGCCTGACATCACAGAGGCTGCAGCACTTTCATCAACCAATGTGCATTTGATCGTTTTGAGCATACACTCCACATGGATGAAGAAAGCCACATGATAAGGAAAGCGAGGCTAGACCTTATGGGTTTCAAATCTAATCACTATGGAAGGATGGGAATAAACCATCCCAAGTGAAATCAATAAATCCTTTCTCTACAAAGGGAAAGTCTGAAGGACATTTAAAGCTGACATCGCATAAGGAGTTTGAACCAAATCCTCGACAATGGAATAGTGTTGGGTGGCTCGAGCATTAGGATTATGCCCCAAGCGCTTTAGGACTCCTTTAGGAATGCAATGTATAACTTTAGGCTTGTAATATGCAAATGAATCTAGGGAGGTGCAGGCTCTTTACCCACATCAGGTTGTGATGAACCACAATATTTAGCACGTGTCACAACATTAGTTTCCGACGTCATGTTCATACGACCGTGGCCACCTTCAACATTCGGTGGGTTTTTATTCCCACTAGAATAGCTTCCGTAGTCCACGTTCCTCGAATTCATATTTTTGTTATGCGGTAAAGGGTC
Organism: Pseudotsuga menziesii; assembly: GCA_001517045.1. NCBI lineage: Eukaryota > Viridiplantae > Streptophyta > Pinopsida > Pinales > Pinaceae > Pseudotsuga > Pseudotsuga menziesii. The sequence goes on along the minus strand of LPNX010432411.1, from coordinate 114,274 downwards.
CGTTAACACAATGGGGTTTTGTGCAATGAATTTTGAGGCTTCATCGATACAAGGGCACAAGTGAGGTGATCTCCCCCACAAAGATTACAAGGGAATTTATCCTTACATTTAGACTTCTTGTCCTACCCAACATCACTACCATTCTTGTCATCATTAGAATTATCCTTCTTATTCCCACCTTTCCTATTGTTTCTTCCCTTTTTCTTATTCCATTTGGGTTGTTGGTTACCCTTTTGGTCCGAAGATTGTACTGAAAGCACACCCTTCATTTGGGTGGGTTTAGATGAATTTGTAATTTTCCCGATCACATACTGATTAATAGTCAAATTTCTCATTTGATTTGTAACCTGGTCTACGACTTTTGTACTAGCGGAACCAACAATGCCATCGACATGTGGTCCATGTTTAAAATTAGGATCAAAATTAGACCACGGTGCATTATGGATAATCTCAAATAAGATCCTAGAATGAGCATAAATCAAGTCCAACTACTAAGCTTGGAAAATAGCTTGTTCCTCATTCATAACTTTGGATGTCGAAACATCCTTCGTGATATAAGGCAATAAATACTTAAGGAACCATTCCAATAAAAACTTGGGTGGAATGTTGGCCTTAATTAACCTCTTCCATCTACACCACTCCCAAATGTGATCAAAAATATGTGTGGCTTTCTCTTTCTGAAATGTCGACAATATTTTGGTACCAGTATCGTAACGTAATGGTAGTTGAAAGTGGTTCAAAACGGTCAAGGCTAGCTTATTGAACATCCTATATGTGCCACCATGCAACTCTATATACCATTTCACCATAGGTCCTGTGAGGGTGTGTTGAAATAGTCTTAAGCAAATTGAATCATGGTTCAAATAATTCTAAGAGCACCATAGGTGGAAAGTGGTAACATGATCTCTAGGGTCCTCACCACCCTTTCCTTCAAACTTAGGGATGTCAGAATAAATTTTAGCGGGAACGACCAACCACATTGGATCATGAAAAACTAGATCATTGGTCAATCTTGAAAGATCGGGAAAGTTCAAAGCATCTAACAGAGGAATCCTAGGTTGTACCATGGGATTCCATGTTCCCTAAAAATTTGATTCATATAGGGTTGATTATTATAGAGACTGTTTCCTTTTCCAATCAGATAATAACCTCCTCCAGCATTAACCATAAAAGGATACCTGAGAATGTTATAATTCAACATACCTTTAGATTGGGATGCTACATAATCATAATTGTGGTTTTGGTAAACGAGTTGCCTCATGGGTATATAAGGAGGCACATAACCTCTCGACACAAATGTACCAAAAGAAGAGGGAACAACATGGTTAGAGGAAACACTCCACCCCAAAGGATCGTGCGGGTTATGTTGAGGGTGTTTTCTGAGAAACGCATTTGAAGGAAAAGTTCTAGTGGAAAAAGGAACATAAGATGGAATATAATATGTACCTCCAACATTCATGTGTCTAGGGTCACCTCCGTGAAAGGGTATCCCAGTGTTATGTCTAGATGAGGGGTGTGAGAATCCTCCCACAAATGGTGCGAAAGGTGCAATATGACTGCTACCAAAGATATCAGTATGGAAAGGAATGGAAGTGCCCCTAAGCACAAAACTAGGATCTCTACCAGTGTCTAGGGATGATGACAGAAAAATATCAATCATATTTGGAATTCCAAATATAAAAGGTCCAGATCTTGAGGGAACATGGTGAGTCTCTTCACTCGACCTTCCCGAGGAGGTCCTTCCAAAAGCATCTGCAAAATTTAATAGTTAAGTATGTGAATTGTGATAAGTGCCAGTCCCATGAGGATTAGTTTCAACCAGAGTCCCAGGTCTTGTGTGAGTCACATCCCCCCTCCCGGAGGAAGGAGAATGAGGTATCTTTGTGTTCTCATATTTAGTACTCATGAGAGCAACATGTGAATCAAAGCATGTATGAATATTCCTATAATTTCTAGTCCTCTTTCAAGGAGGAGTAATAGATCTGCAAGGAAACATCCCTGCCAAATGAAGAGAACGGCAGGGTTCCGCACCTCGCTCCATGATGAATCCACAAAATAAAATAGACTCAACCAATGGAGAATGCTAAATAAATCTAGAACACAAAGAGCACACTCCTAAGAAAATCTAACCAAGAGGGAGGATAAATGAGCTCCTGAATGAAGTAGGTATGTCTCACCTAGGAGAGGCCTGAGACTCCCATACACCACAAGCATAGGTGCGTAACCAGATATAGTGGCCCTTATCTTCAACGCATAAAGAGACTATGATTTCTGACCCCTACCTGCCCAGGACACTCACAGAATAACCTCTGCAAGTACCCCTTTCGATACCTAAGTAAGGGAAAAAGATGACAAAAACAACTCTTAACTAAAAAAGAAAGATAAAAAGGTCTCTGGTCAGAGCAAAAGAAACAAATAGACACCAAAGGAACCCAAGAAGAATCAGCATCACTCAGAACCCACCCAACATCTCTCAAACATCAAGAACTCACTCCAAAAGAGGGGAATATGTGATTGTTCAAAGAAAACCGGCATGTATACGATACTGTTAGTACAACAGCCTACGTGTGTACGTGACTGATATCTCTATGACCCACGTATATCAAGAGGAAGGTGGAAAAAAGAAGGCCAAGATCCAAATTAATTCAAAAGGACACATAAGGGCTCACACACTTTAATTCTGTTATGGAGAAGATTTCCTATGGCTTGGGGTGTACCACAACAGATTGAATGACACTAGAAATAAACCCATTTCAATATGTAGTGGATATCAAAAGAAATAACACTAAGGGATGGAAGGCGTACCTTATTCCAGAAGGTTGTAGTCGATCCCCGTTGAGATTTTAAACCACGCTTGTACCTACAATTCATCCTCAACAACAACAAACAAGAAAATCATGATATAGGTTAAAGTGTTAGGCCTAATATAGCATATATAAAACCAATACATATAAATTAAACTAACTACATCATCCATGGATAAATATCATACATAGTTACACACATACAATGAACGAGAAATGTATATTTTTATTAATAATGAACGGAGATACAAGTGACAACCTCTGTTGGAACCTCGTCGAAATGGAGAAATAGAGTCCTCCACCTGGGCCTCCACCACTTCAATCCTCCATCTCAATGGCAAGATCACAATGAAAAGGAAATACTGGGAAGAGAAATAATGGATTCTCACAAGGATAAAGGGGATGCAAACTCAAGCATATGTGAATGAGGCACAAATGAACTATAGTTTCCTTTATCTCTTCTTGTCTCATCCTCCAATGTATCAAAGGGTCCCAATATATAGCCCTTCAATAGGAAGTGAAAGGTCAAGCCAGATCATTTCCAGGAATATGGAAGGACAAAGGTCAACTTATTCATGACTCTATGAGGAAAACTCCAAAATATTTTATTTTGGGGAACATTTCTTGATGTACACGGGTCATAGTGGGACAAGATGCATATAAACGCAGGTTGTAATCTTGTGACCCACGTATAGAAATAATTAGGGATTTTTTGAAGTGTTGCTTGGACCATCAAAGTATATTTTGAGCAAAGGGGGTCCAAAGAGTCTACAGAGGGACATGGAAGTCCATAAAAGTGTGATGTACCAAGTGTGGTAAAATCAGCTATAACAACAAGTATGTGCCATACAAACATATTAGGGTTCAAATCTTGGCAAAAAACAAGGATTAAAATAGTAAGAGGTGAAGGCCTTATTCTAACAACAATACTAAGTACCAACTACAAATATGGACCATCCATAAAGGTTACAACAATAAACAAGATAAGAACTCAGTATAGAAAAGACACCGCAATCATGGCCCAGTAAGATAGGTTATCAACAGTCACAATTCATAGTTAGAAAGCTGCCATTAGTCCACGACCTAGTCCTATCATACCCAAAAAAAGACACATCCTCACACAACAGTTACGGCCAGCCAGGGGAGGGCTAATACAGTCATGTCCAGCCCATAGTGGCTCCAAAACAGTCACAACCAAGAAAATGACAGTCACAACTTGCTAAGAAGATGCCAACACGGTTTCGTTCATCCTAGAGAAGGTTACCAATATTCACGACCAGACATGAGAGGGCTAATACAGTCCCAACCAGCCCACAGTGGATCCAAAATAGTCAGGACCAGGAAAATGGCAGTCATGGCCTTTTAAGAATATGCCACTGGATGACAATATTGGTATTGGGCCTATGAAACTCATTATCTTTGGTATTTCAATTTGTAGGTCTCTTTATCCTACCTCTATGTATGTATTTATTCAACTAGCATCAAAGCCTCAACCTTTATTTGATCTAGTTCACTTTCCCTTGACTGAGGTAGGCTTTTTGGTTGCTCGACTTTATCTACCATTTTTCCAAATTTCTTTTATCATCTATCCCATTCAATTCTTTCAATATTAGTTATGCACTTATGATTAACCATCTTGTTTCATCAAAATCATTCTTGATCCTTCATTGGATTCTCTGGTTCTTTGATTGTCGATTAGAACTGTTCACTCATTCTCGTTGCATAGTCAACAACCCCCCTCATTTTCGATGCAACTATTGTTTGTCAATATTGTTGGGCTTAGCGATTAGGATCACTTGTGAGTAAGTATTCCCACTCCCTTTCATTAATAAAGTGTTCCCAGTCTTTTTGTCATTGTTCCTATACATCCTACTTGAAACTATCTGAAGTTAGTAATAAATAACAATTACTTCTAATATAGAACCAAAATACATATATTGAATTATAACTTAAATAGTTGATAGTATTTAAAATTGACAAAAAGGAAGGAAACATACTTGCAAATGAAATAAGAAAAACTTGACTTATAGGAGTGTATAGAAATCACATACCTGCAATAGCAACAAAATCAATAGAAAACAAAGTGTGGGGGGGGAATCTACACCCAACCAACCGATCAATATGAGACCGAGAGCCCTAGACTCCCAAATTAGTAAAGTATTCTAGAACACACGCTCCTCCTCACTTCTTCACCAACATAGGAATATCCTTACAACCTCCTCCTACAACCACCAAATCTCATGTAACAAACTAGCTCAACAAAAACACCCCCAATGGCCTAGAGGAAGAGAAGAGGCCATCAAAGGGAAAAAAATACCCCCAATGAAGTCCACCCCCATCTCTTATTAGCCCATTTTTTCTTACTATTAAAATAAGATTTCTCTGCATTGATTATTCTTTTCATTCATGCACTAATCCCCTTTAGCTTAATAAATATCACTTTAACACAAATCTTACTTTAATATAAGTATGCATCTAATTTTTATTTATTATTTTTTTCCTACTATATATTTCCTTATATTAACTTGAAATTTGGGACATTACATATACCCCCCTTTTCGAAACTTTGTCCCAAATTTTCATTATTCCCACTTCGTATCCCCATGCAAGACATGCACAAAATCACGTAATATACACAACCATCACACAATATGCACCTAAAACTAGTATTATTGTGAGGGAATGAGATTTTATTTGTGTGGGAATCATGGGTAATTCTCATACATACACTAGCACAAACGTAGCTCCCTATTTAACTACATGATATATTATTATTACCAAAAACCTAATACGAAATCAAGTCATACAATTATACCTCAATCAAATCATACTACTATGCATCAATTCAATTCATACAATCATGCATTAAATCAATCCATTCACATGGTTTACTTCCACCATCACACATCCTCTCCATCCAAAATTATACCATCTGATCAATCTCCAAAAACTGCCAATACTCTGGATGGTCCACTCACCATGGCACAAGTCCTCTGCTACAACTCGTATAAGGGTCACCCATCATGGTGTGATCACAGAAGGCACAAAATGTTTCATCATAGTTCCAAGGAGGCATAAGTATAACTCTCACTATATCCTCAACTTCAGGCATCAAGATAACGCTTAAGGCCTTTCAACCTTAGCTAGGCTCTGTGGCCCCAAGGCCTCATCTGGAGGGTACGAGGAATTTGGATGAGTTCTCTAAACAACACACACTAGTCATCTTGTAAGATTTTTCCAAAACTACCTCCTTAAATCCAAACAAGAAATCAACCCCAGACATTGAAAGTCCTTCTCCTTATAACTTATCCCTAGCATAATACCTCAAGTCACGGACTTCTAGTTACTGCATTAAGTAAATGAATTATTGGCATAGGTTTACTGGTCAATTTTGTCCCAAACCCATAAGGTGTTACATGTATTCACTATCCTTCATGGTTATGGGATCCCACAATATCATTAAATGAACTGACCCTTCAAGTCCCAAAGGTGGATTTCATGTCAAAATTTACCTCACCTCATGCAAACAAGTATTGGTCCTAATTATAATAGTTTTGTTTTTGAGAACATACGGCGATAAACATGAATATCAAATATATACATGCTACCATATTCCTTGATGAGAATATACCATCATCATGAGTACCAAAGAACCACA
>LPNX010432411.1:96433-107193 GCA_001517045.1 Pseudotsuga menziesii | reverse complement strand
GGGGGGGTTGGAAAGCCCCCCCCCCCCCAAAGTCCTATTGGATGTTTTTTTTTTGCGCAGGGGGGTCTAAAAGACACCCCCTAAAGGTTTACCTGATAGTTTTTAAAGGTAGCAGTATAAGTCAAATATTATATGTAGTATACTATATTGTAGAATCACTAAAAGAACAATGTCCAAGCATAGAAATAATAGACACAATATTTTGACCTGGGAAACCACAAGGGATAAAATGCAACAACCAGGTGATAGAGATCTTATTTCAAAGTAAAACATACATCCAACTACATAGTAATCACATATAGCAGAAGATCAATAAACCGAAAGAACAAAGGAGAAACTCCTCCAAATATAGGGAACTCCAAAAAATACTTCTTCTAACTGGTAGCGAACTTCTTCCTTGAGTGAAGTGAACTTGGTTGGGTGAAAATCAGTGACACACCTTGTTATTTATAGTTGAATTTATGTTTTCTTGTTCACTTTAACCGGGGCCAACTTGCACACTTAATCTGGTCTGAATTTTCTTTTATGCATAATAATCATTGTTTATTATTATATTTTCTAAGGCCGACTTGGTGTGGATGCCTCACACAGCTACTACATCAACAATCGCTCTTAGCCAAGAAAGAATCATCATACTAGAACACCGCATATGGATATCATAGGTAAATAAAAATTGTTTCTAACATCTCTATATCATAAGCAAGTTCTTCCAACACAGTATCATCCCATCGAGAAGTGTCAACAACTCAACCTAGTCCATTGGGGAGTCAATATGCACCAAATCAGCCCTATCCACTGGGGAACCTACATGTAACAACTCAAATTATTCTATCAAGGAGTCAACAACTCAACCCAGTACATTGGTGGGTCCACATACATGAACTCAATCCATTCCATTGGAGATCCTACATGTAATATGCATTAGTATGCACCAGTATGCACTAGTCTCTCCACCCCATCATTAGGTGTCTTAGAGATCTCCCCACTCCATCTAAGAGTTTCTAGGAGAATGCACTAAATTTCTCCATCACATCACATGATATCTAAGAGATCTCCTCACTGAATCATAGAGTGTCCAGGAGCATGTGTTGGTCTCTCCATCCCTTCACAGGATGTCTGAGAGATCTCCCACTCCATCACAAAGTGTTCGGGAGAATGCAATGGCCTCTCCACCTCTTCACAAGGTGTCCAAGATATATCCCCACTCTATCATAGAATGTCTGAGAGAATGTTGTGGCCTATACACCCCTTCATAGGGTGTTCTAGAGATATCCTCACTCCATCACAAAGTGTTTGGGTGAATGCAATGGACTCTCCACCCCTTCACAGAGTGTCTGAGAGATCTCCCCACAACATCATAGAGTGTATGAGACAATGCAGTGGTCTCTCCACCCCTTCACAAGGTGTCCAAGAGATCTCCCCACTTGGTGATGCAAGAGCATCCTGCTCTCCATTTCAAATTCCAAGCTCAATGTTGGATCAGGCCTAGAAAGGGTCTTCAAAATTTGAATTGATGGTCTTCGAACCATCACATTGTAAATAACCTATGTTTATTTTATTCTAGATGATGGTGAGTCAGTTGAGTGATTCACTAGGTGGATGATGAGTCAATTGATGAATCATGTACCAAATCCCTCAATTAGGGCAGCGAGTCATAGGATACGATTTAAGGTTTATTGTGATCAGGATTTGTTAGCAGATTATGTGGATCTAAACCACAATGGTTCATGAATCTTGTTGTGTATATATGTAAGCCTACGAGGCATAGTAGAGGGGGAGAGAAGAGATAGGGAAAAAGAGAAATACAGAGGATAGATAGAGGTTAGTAGGGCCTGCAGGAGTCATGGAAGGCCAATTAAAGATATATCAGGCCTTAGGAGATCAGAACGTAGGTATTGAGACAAATTGAATGTATAATTTCCTTATGTAAATGAAGAAAAATCCTATTCGACATATCTCTATATGTTTGGATGAATTCAGTATGAATGTATAAATTCATGAACTAAATGTTTGGATAAATTCTCTGTCCATATGTGAAAATCATGTATATGAATTCAGGGTTTCTGAAAGCGGGAGAAGCAGAGATCGATGGATCGGTGCTCTAATCCATAGAAGGAGTTAGATGAATGATTCTTTGAGGATTTTATAAATGAATGAGTGCGTGTATTAACCCTATTGCAGGTCAAGGAGCCGAAGTCGATGATTGAAGGATAGAGGAAGATGGAGATTCAATCATGTGCGTGGCTTGATTGATTGAAGAAAATTGATTCCGCAGAAGCCTAAGTAAAATCTTAACTAGTTGCCTTGAGAAAGATCAGATGTTGGGGAATGATCTTAGAAGAAGATGATCAATGGTCATGATCAAATTCCACAAAGAAAAAATGAGATCCGCATCTGATCTCAGATCAACGGCCAGGAGGGAAGCAAAATGAAATCAATGGTTGTAAAGAGTTGCGGAAAAGGAATTGTGGGAGGGAAATTGTGGAAGTTCAATTTCAGGAAAAGTTGGATCTGTAACCCGCAATCCAATTGTGGAAAGAATAGTTGCGGCCGCATAATTGCAGAACTCAAAGTTAAGTTGTAAAGCCACATCTCACATTCCTCATTGTGGAAAAGGTGAATGCGAAAATCCCGTTGTAGAAGAGAGCATGTGGAAAGGGTGATGCGGAAACAGAGTTGCGGAAACTTTGTTGCGGAAAGACCAAAAATTGTAGAAATTTGGAAGGTGAAACAGATAGTTGCAGAAAGACAAAAAATTGCGGAAAGTCGGAAGGTGAAACAGATAGTTGCGGAAACCCAAAAATGGAAGGACTAGGGTTGCAGAAGAAGGTTTAACACAACAATTTGGCTGCCGGGAAGGGTTTAAAGTCCCTCCATTCTATGAAGTTCATGTGTTTGATCTCATAGGTGGAAAAAGAATACCACCAAGGTGGGGTTGGCATCAGAGCAGGACAAGGATTCTGCATAAGAGGTAAATAAATTTCTGGTTTCAATTCATTTTGAAGTTAAAGACTAACAATTGTGTTGAGAGGGTTAGTCAAGTGAGAGTATTCAGAATTGATTGTAGACAGAGGATGTGTGGTTAAATTTGATGATTAGACACAGGAGAACACATAAGAAATCATTTGGAAGGATATGATTTGACAGGTATAAGCATGGATTTATGATGCATGGGAAGAGTATTGATTCAAACTACTCTTGAGCAATTGAAGAAAGCAAAGGTAAGGAATTTCTACAATTTTTTATTGAATTTGAAGACCGATACTTGTGAGGGTGCATGCTCAGCCTTATGCAAGGGATCATAGCAGATATTGGGGAGGAGGAGTATAGGCTCTACAGTAGGTGAAATTGTAGACAGTGGCTATAATCCAGAGACAAGAAAGGAGAGTGTAGATGAAAAAGATTAAGAAGAAGATCTTTTGAAGATAACAGTGGAGATATTTTCAGCCAATTGTACAAGTGGAAAGTATAAAGGTATGGATTGATTGATGTTTGTATTTAACTCTGGTTATATAGGAAATATTTGACAACAACAAAGAACATAGAATTTCTTGAGAATAGGAAAGAGAAAGCAGTGGCAAAACCTGAAAAATCCAACATATGTTGGACGAAAGAGGACTAGTACATGTTCTCAAAAAAGAGGAGTGGACCTGCAGAAGCGAAGAAGAGAAAAGAAGATGTTCAAAAGGTTCTAGTGAGAGAACCAGATATACCCAAAGGATAAGCTCAAGGAGAGATAGCTTGCTGAGGTACAATAGACAAGTGTGGAGACTTGTTGAGGGAGGATTAGGAAAGCAGTCCACAAGTGGACATGATGAAGTTCACTAAAGAGAGGGAGATAGAAACAATGATGACTGAAGGTCATTGCAGAGGTTCAGAGGAAATCCACAACAAAATAAAATAGAAATAAAGACAAGAAGAATGTAACAGGGAATTGCTAGATTTAGAAAAATACATTTTGTGCTTTGAGAAAGCATATGCAAGTTGTTGAAGAAGAAAACCAGAGGTATGGTTGGGTCATGAAAAGGGAGGTAAGATGGAATTCACTACAGGTGAAGCAACAGCAAAATATGTTTGTTGAATTGAATAAAGAACTCATAGAAATTGAATCTGAGATGGAGGTTTCATATTGTGAACCTGAATAGGGTCCTTTGCTTGGAGAGGATGATGAAGCAAAAAAAGAGAGACCAATTGAGAGTGTCATAAATTCTGTAAAGAATACAGATAAACTATGGATGAGATGATTGTGAGGCCGAAAGAGACCAAAAGGTCTTATGTTTTTAAGACTGATGATTTTTTTGTGATTTCACACTAATACATTTGGGCGTATTTTTCCATGAAATATTTCCACATTTTGAACATACGTGGATTAATACTTCATTTTTTTTATCATGGAGGAAAAACCGTATCAATATCGACATTTTTTAAATTTTTGATGAACTTTCGTCTCTACATCGACAATATATGGCTATCTTTGCACACCCTCCAAACCAATTCCAGCTTACAATGACTCTTGGTTGTTTACGCGCGGGTCAACTCATGCATTTTTGTCCACATCTAACTAAGAAGATCTCGCTATTTGCATAACGGATTAAACTTGTTCTAGGTGAGAAGTGAATTCCATCCCTCCCTCAGTTCATATTCTTGGTTCATATTCAAGCTAGCAAGCATAAATATGGCACTGAACGTCAAAGCAAAAGCTTGCTTCTATATTCAGTTTGATCATAGAGAGAAATCCTGAAATGGAAACCCTTAATAATAATAAAATAGATTTTCTTTTTTTCCCCAGCTGTTGCATCTTTTTTCTTGGGTCTGGGTCTGACTGGCTATGTGTGGTATAGTATTTTATGTATATGACAGAAGCCACCTATACCCCCGCCTTAGGCCATCCATGTGCCCTTATATTTTTCATAGAGATTTTTACACTTGTTCATATATGATGTCACCATGGATAAATAGTAATGGCCATGAAACTGACTACCTCATTGCAGCTATCTCTACTACTGCAACCTAGTTACCTATACGATGTTAGCATAGATAATTTTACCTTTTATATTGTCAGTGGTCCATTGATTAAACTATGCTAGAGAGTGAAATCAAATTGAAATCCAGTTTACAGCGTCTTTGCTGGTGCATGCCAAGTTGTATCACTTAGCACATTTGCTATTGTTGCGACAAGGTTCTTGGTGATTGATTGAGCGTGGATTGAGCCCGGATTTCTTTATCAACCATATCCAAAACTAGAGAGATCAGTCATACTCTGCAACAATCATCTGGCCGTAAATTCATAGAAGGTAAGCATGCACCCTTTTTTGGGGGATACAAACTAACATTAAGGCTCAAAATAATAGTTGTATTCTTCAAGTCATGTACCTTATGAACAAATTTAACAACCTTGCAACTCCCTCCTTTTATTTAAACCAGATTAATTGCAACAAGAGTGTCCATTCAACAATGACTCTAGCCAATTCATTTTTTTTTAGACCCGATGATCCACTAAGATATTGGTCGTTGACACAGTGTTAATTACTTTCCATAGTAGAAGGACAACTTTCATTTGGACCATTTGGGCCACCTAGTGTTTCAATGCCCAAACTATCAAGGTCCCCTTGTGAGTAAATCAAAGGCCATTGCACAACACTTGTTGGCATCAATGAAAACTTCAGTCTATTAGACACAATGCTCACTAAGAGGGGTGGGGGGTGAATCAGTGAGCTAAGGCTTCAACTCAATTTCAATTTTTTCTACCAATCTTATCATGCCCGCATCCATTTATGTCATCAAGTTTGCTTGTCTATTGTCATGTCACCATCTCCTTGTCATCTTTGCACCAACATCTTTGTCTTGCCCAAATAATCTTCAAATGACCACAGAATGGGTCATTTGACTCTCTAGATGTTCCATGCTTGTACTGCTTTCTTGTCAATGTCATTATGTCCTTATTCATATATGTCCTTCATGTCTTGTTCCAATTACACCTTTCCATGTCATCATGCTTAGACACCTCTTCGAATCTTTGTTTGTTATTTTTTGTTTTAATGAAATAATCAATTAAAACTTCTTCTAAACATTGCATCTCTCCAATAGTAATATGTACCTCTTCAAAAGTCTGTCTTAATTCTTTATATTAAATTTCTGTGTATTTTTATAAATACATTCTTGTAGCTTCTTATTTAATAAACTTTGTTTATTATTTTTCACTAACTTTGCAGGTCCATCTTTTGCATATATGACCATCATAATGCAAAATGAAAGTATGGCTGGATAGCCACCTCAACAAGGATCAGATCCATGTCACCTTTTGAACTTTTTGATACACATGCATTATCTGGAGATCATTTGAAAATAGGCTTCCAAACTGTTTAATTTAACACTTAGATAAAATTGTTTTTAACTTGTAAAAATGATTTTTCTTCTATTTTGGTAGATTGATTTATCCCTCATGTGATCACCATAAGTAAACCTACAAGCATGGCTAGATAGCCATTCAACAATGAACAAGACCATATCACAAGATAAATCTATTGACACACGCACAACCTCTGGAAAGCATTTAAAAATAGCTTCTCAACCTCTTTTGAACATCAAAACATATTTCTTCCCATTTTGGCAGACTCCTATTTCACACATGTGAACATTGTATGGAGACCTGAAGTCAGGAGCAGATGGAAAACTTACCAAATAATGGATCCATGACATTTGATAAATTTACTTGCACAAAGACAACCATTGGCAGGCATTTCCAGCTGACCTCTCAAACTCCTGTTTTTAACACTCTGTCAATTTTCTTTTGTTTTCACTATGCAAAATATTATTTTTCCTATTTTTGGCAGATTGATATTTTGCATATGAGACCATCATAAGACAACCTGAAGGTATGGATGGATATTCAGTTCACCAAGGAACATGAATATGCTACCTGGTGAATTTTATCATCAAAATAACCCCTTCTTGCGAGCATTTCAAAATTCCTTTTCAATTTCCTGGATCTAACACTTAACCAATTTTCTTGTGTTCTTAAAATGCAAAATAATATTTTTTTTACTTTTGGCATATTTATATCTTTGTCATAAAACACTCCACAGGATAACTGAGACCATGGTTATATGCACCCATAAACAAACTATAGCCTAACACTTTCATATTATTTTTCTCATCATTCTATGAGATAGGGCAGGAATTTCCCTAAGGCCACTGAGGCAATTTTTCCAGTACTGAAATAGTGCAAAATAGCCTGAAACTTTGTTTTGGTAGACCATTATCTTTGTCATCAAACATCTTCTTTGAGAACTGAGACCCTGGTGAGATATCCTCTTCAACAAGCTGTAGGATGATAGCTTCAGATAATTTTTATCATACACCTATAAGGTACGGCAAGAATTTTCCCAAGGCCACATGAGCTAGTTTTTCCAACACTTGGACAATTTTCTTAGTCTGGTCCAATCTGCCTAAAAAAATGTTTTGGCATGATCATAAGTTCTTCCTCAGCTACTTCCAAGACACTTTAAAGACATGGTCAGGTAGGCCAAATATAAATCTACAAGACCCCCATATGGTGCTGGAATTTTCTTCAACACACAATTTGTGGCGAGCATTTTCTTAAGGCTACTTGAGCCAGTTTTCCAACAATTAGTCATCTTCAGGACTTTCTCCAAAATTTATTCTGAAAGCTCATTTTGGAAGATTCAACTTTTTCTTCAGACATTCTTAAGTATAAATAATACCGTGGTTAGGTATACAAACCAACACACTACAATACCCCCATGTGATGTGGGCATCTTTCTGAGGCTTCTTAGCCATTTTTGCTTGCTCTGGCACAAACCCCTATTTTGGCAGGTCCATAACTTCTCCCTCAGGCACTTTCAAGACAAACTGGAGACACGGTCAGGTAGGAAAAACAACAATATACAAGACCCCCATGTGGTGCGGGCATTTATATTCTCCTATAAATTATGGCGTGCATTTCCCTAAGGCAATTTTTACTAATTTCCCCATACTTTTCATTTTCCTGTTTTTCACCAAATTACTATATTTTTCCAAAATGATTGTCATTAATGTTGTCATCAATGGAAATCCTATTCATCACAGTATTCATGTTTTTATTTATAGAAATTGGTATATAATATACTACATTTAGAAATATACTTATATCTAATGTATTTGACAAGTTACTGTTTGGTATGCTGTAGGTAAGACAATTACTTGTCACTACAAGGATTTTTCACTATGAATGAAAATGCAAGGAAGCTTGCTCATTTTAGAGCGGAATTAGAAGTGAGGGGAGATGAAAATTTTTATTTCCCTTGCTCTGATTGCAGGGGCTTGGTAGTAGTTGGTAACGGTATGATGTTTTGGGGATTTTGACCAAGTGTTGAAAAACTACCCTAAAGCAGTTGCATTATGAAATGACCACCATAATTCATAAGAAGAATAAAATACCTGCCATGACCTGTAATCCCATATTTTTTTAATTATCTATCTAACCATGGCTCCAGTTCTCAGAAAAAACTCTTTGAAGAAGAAGATACAGGTCTCCCAAAAGAAGGATTTTTGGTCAAATTAGTCAGAATTGCTCTAGGGAAATGCCTGCCACAATTTGTGGATTGAAGAAAATGACCACACCACATGGTAATCCTGTAGGTGTATGTTTTTTCTACCTGAACATGTTCTCACATTGGTTTGATATGGATCTGCCAAAACAGGGTTTCAGGAAGTCTTACACCAAAGTTCAGTAAAATTCCCGCATAGGGAAAATGAAAATGCGTCTGAGAGTGAAATCAGCATAGGTGTGCTGAGTAAGGTGTAATACATCATCTAGTATCATTAGTTCAGGTTTTGGGTGAAATGAAAAATCCACCTTAGGTTTTGGACAAATTGTCTAAGTATGGAATTATTGGTAAAATTGGCCTAAGTGGCCTCAAGGAAATGCGTGCCACCTATCATTGGATGATGCGAAAAATTATCTGAAAGTGATAGCTCTATTATGTTGGTTGATGCATCCAACCATGGTTTCATATTTCCCAAAGAGTCTCTGAGGAGGAAGATATCAATCTGCCAAAAGTGCCTCTCACGTTCATTTGCACTATCCCAGTAAAATGCCCGCCAAGGTTAGATGATGAGGTTGCAGGAGAGAATATCGGCATGGTTGATTTAGTATGACATTCCTCACATTTTGGATGTCTTACTCTCCAAGTTTGATGAAAAAAATAAAATCACCTTGGTGACTTAGGGTTTGAAGAAATTTTTCTAAGTGTCAATAATCAATTTGGAAGAAAACTTTCAAATGCCTACCAGATGTTGGGTGTATGTCAATAGGTTCATCAATTGGCATGGATTTTTTCTTTGTTGAACTGGCTATCCAGCCATACTTTCAGGATGACTTACAATGGTCACATATGCAAAATATCAATCTGCCAAAAGTAGGAAAATAATATTTTGCATATTGAGAAACACAAGAAAATTGTCCAAGTGTTGAGAACAGGATTTTGAGAGGTCGTTTGGAAATTCCCACCAAGGGATGTCCTTGTGAAAATAAATTTATCAAATTTCATGGATCAAAGGCCACCTAGACCAGTTTTTCAACCCTTAGCCATGTCCAATAATTTCTCCAAGGTTTATCCTGAAACCCTATTTTGGCAGACTTATAACGTTCTCCTCAAAAATTATTAAGGAAAACTGAGACCATGGATAGATAGCCAGTTCAACAAGCTATATCCTGATATGCTGGTGCTGGCATTCTATTCAAACTATGAATTATGGTGGCCATTCTCTTAGAGTAGTTTTGACTACTTTTTCATACTTAGTCAATTTCCAAAGTTTCACAAAGTTGCCCTATTTTTCCAGAATGATGTCAGATTACAACACTGACTTCCTGATAGCACCAGAACACCATTATGTGTCTTTCCAGCCTCACCATTCATGCCACATGATCATGCTTTCCATGTCATTACTTCCTTTGTCATTCATTTGTCTTTCACTGAGTTTATCCTGCCATCATGTCTTTGGTTATCCTTTTGTCATTCACTAAACTCCTTTAACATCAATGACAATCACATTCAACTTGTATCATATATTATATAAATAATTGTAAGTTATCAATAATTGTAATAATGTAAAAATGACATTTTGATTATTGTGGACTTGTATGATGTCCCAATTTTGGTTTCTCATTCTTATATAATAAAATGGGTTCTTCATCTATCATATTCTCTAATGTCACAAAATTTTACGTTATTGATTAAATATATGAATGATGTACATTGTGACTATGAACAAAGGTGTAATCAACGTGCTTATCCAAGCACAATAATTAAGAAATAAAAATAAATATTACTTTAAAAATATATGATTTGTAGATAATTAATTCAAATTTAATTATATGAATGATTTTCATGGTTACAATGAACAAAAGTTTAATCGGCTCTTATATCCAATTGCCACAAATAAATATATAAAAAAAAATATTATTATAAAAAAATGATTTTCTAATGAGTAATTGAAAATTTGTAAAAATAATAAATATCATTTGCATATCCGCGGTGTGGAAAAGTTCATCAATGAACAATACACATTCTATTATTTCAACTAGTTGGTGTATCTTTCACATTTCCTTGAACTAAGATAACAAAGTATTTTTCCCATTAGTGCTCTTTTAAATAATGTATGAACTAATGTTTTTTTAGGACATATACACATTGATTCTCTTTACATGATATATGCACCAATGTGTTTCTAATATCAATTATGCACCATCTCAATTT
>LPNX010432411.1:23933-91433 GCA_001517045.1 Pseudotsuga menziesii | reverse complement strand
TTTGTTGTTGTAGATGTGGTGGAGATGAAATGGATAAAATATCCTTGCAAGCATGAAGCACGAGCTGTCCATGTGAACTTGGGAAATTCAATGTGAGAAATAAAACCAACAGTTATTGAGGAAAAGGAAGAAGGGAATGAGATATTTTAATGTTTCCATGCATGTGTTTGCTTGTTGTCATTTCACCTTTGGGGGGTAATTAATTGATCACTGCACGGTGTTGTTGTTTCTCATTGCATTCCTCAAAGGATGTGGGGATAACATGTTTGTTGTTCATGTTCCTCTTGTTCTTGAGGATGCAAGGAAAGTGTTTGACAATATGCCTGAATAGAATGTGGTAGTTTTTTGGAGCTATATGATTGCATGGTATTCTCCGAATGGGAAAGATGAAGAGGCTCTCAAGATGTGTTGGCAAGCATTGATGATGGGGATGCGGATGAATTATTTTAATTTCTCAACGATGCTTCTGATTTGTGCAAACATCATGGCTTATGATCAGGGTAAGCAAGTTCATATCCTCACCATAAAATATGGACTTGATTCATATAATTTTGTGGGTATTTATCTAGTTGGCATGTCTGCAAAATGTGGGTTTGTTTCTAGTTTTGTTCATTCCTTTTGGGCATCATGTCAAAATTCCCATGAATTGACAGTTTAAAGATAGAATGTGAATTTTTTTTAATAGGATATGTAAGTGGCTATTGTGTTAATTACAATACAATAACTGGTGCTCTATGGACTCGAAAACCCAATTTTCTTAGGTGCCAAGATAACTCCATGCCATTTTTTTTCTTTAAAGGGCCACCAGGTATTCTATTTGAGAGGAATCTATGTTGGTTGTTCCCATTTCAGCAACCATTTTGAAAACAAGGTTGTAACATCCCTATATCAACACACTTCCACCTGCTTCCTACAGTCTGCAATAAATTGCAAACTGTCAAACTTTGACAGCCCTCCCTACCTGCAACCACAGTAAACACCCAACTGAATCAAAGGTTAACTATTAGTTGGATGGTGATATTGTTTAAGAGAGGTAAATAAAGTCTGAAATTTTAAATTATTTGCATAGCTACAAGTATGGAACATACATTTGGTGGTTGTCCTATATTGCTAAGAATAGTGTTCAAGGTTTGGAGTGCTGTGGTTTACATTGAATGCAAAACTAAAACTCTTATACACCTTACATTGGTAACCTTCGTTGCTGCTATAAAATTGTCATAATAAGAACTGTCATACTGTATTATTGCTGCTATCTTTATATGAGTCCTCATACTTGAATGGAAGGTTATTGGTTGGTTAAATACTGCAATTGAATTGTATATGGTTACACAGATAATGATATCTTGTATGATAAAGTGCCACTGGATGACCTTGCTACTAATTCCATATATCTTGATATCGTTTACATTTGCATCTATAAGCACTAAATCAACTTAGTATGTCTTCTTCATTCATAGAAGTGATTGATTGAAAGGCACTGGTCACTAATACAATTGTGTAGAAGATATAGTTGTTTGTCCTTGTAATTAAATAGAAAGAATGTTCCCTACAACCAAATGCATTTTCCATGGCACTAGAGTCCATGGATAAGTTTCCAGAAAGACCAGAATAGATGCCGTGCCATGAACATTTTGGTACAGAAATGTGTGGTAGAGACTAGAAATGTGTTACCAATTACCACTACCAGCCNAGTCCATGGATAAGTTTCCAGAAAGACCAGAATAGATGCCGTGCCATGAACATTTTGGTACAGAAATGTGTGGTAGAGACTAGAAATGTGTTACCAATTCCCACTACCAGCCATAAAGACAGGTCCAATGGAAACATGTTTCTACAGCTGGAAATAATTTCCATGCAATACTAATGTCCATACAACATGTTTTCTTCTCTATATCCACCTATTTTGACTTGGTTTGACTCAGTTTTTACTAGACTTGACCAAAATGTTGGTAAAAGTTGAAATTTCCTCTATCTTTCCATTTCTATCCTTTTACTTAAATTTTTAACATTCCCACTAACTGTTCCAGTATGTTTGAGAAAGTTCCCAACCTCATCAGACTTCATATGGAGAAAGTAGAATTTCATACTCCATTCAAAATTCAACAGACTTAATAGTTTAAAGAATTAAATGATTGGAAAGATTACAATCGTTTGATTGGATTCTATCATGTATCAAGGAATGGGATTGGCATTTAATCAAGAGCACCAAGCCCTTTATGTAATGTGATGTTGGTGTCATTGATTGTTGAATTCCTCTATCATGGCCTTAGCAAAAATATACCCTTCACTCAAGCCAAAATCATTGATTATGCATGAGCTTTTTCTATGATATTTTAAGGCCTGTATTAGGTAGTTTCATCAAAATTGAATGGTGTTAATCGATGTCCCTGGAGGATTGAGGTAGAGCCAAAGGATAGATGAGGAGGCAGAGGGTGATACTAATGGTGAGGATCCCAATATAAGCGATGGTGGAACTTTGCTTGTCATTTAAATTTTCTTTCTCATTTATTCATAATCCTTTCTTTCAAAATTCCAATATAATGTGCTATTTATAAATGAGTGGTCACATTTCCAATGTGTTTCAGTTTTGGAAACACATACCTGTTTCCCCATATTGTGTAACTTAGGTCCACAACCGTAAATGGAATTGATTTAAATTCATTGCAATTAAATTTGTGGGTTCTGCTTGTGAGTTCTGCTTGAGAGTGATCAACTACAGGATATGTAGATTCAATAGGGGCAGCATGACCATTTACAACATTATTGATAGCTGCATCTGCAGAAGGATCGAGTGTGTTTCCACCATCCTTATTTTTTTCAGTTTCCATAAGCTCCACCTCCTCCTATTCTATCAACTGGACCATAGAGGTTAGCATACACAGATATGCCTACAAATTCATACATCTCGAATGCAGTGGATTACTAATATAAAATCCTTCATAACAACCAACCGAAATATCTAATTGTGGTAAAAAACAAGCAGAAGTTGTGAAGATAATTCGTATACTATTGTTTAGTACTATTATTTGATTCTTATGGATGGTTGATTGGATGTCTTTGATACTTGGTTCTTGGTCAATGGATATCATCTTCAATTGTCTCTTGATAATAAATTATAATCAAATAAGACCTTTCTCTATTATATTGGATGCTTGTCATTGAAAAGTTTAATATTGTGCATGTTTCTCAAATTTGGTTGTGTTGCTCTTAACCCTTATTATGTCACTGCAAGCGGTGATATATATGGATGGTTTATGTCTATTAATCCAACCAACTGTACATTGTTTAATTTTTCGTGGTTGTAAAGTTTTTAAAATTTATATTAAATAGAATTATTTTAAAATTATTTATTTGATTGTTGATTGGGCTATATTTCAGTGACGTAGGCTATATTTAAGTGTAGGAAAGCATTGTGATAGAAGAACACAATATTCCCTATGTGGTTTGTTGTTTCTTATGTCCAAGATGGAGGAATCTTCTACCAGGAGGAAAAGAAGCAGCAATGAGGACTACTTTGGAGTGCTTCCTAAGAAGAAACCCAAGCCTGAACCTGAGGAGAACAAATTCATGTTCAGGGTTTTTCTTCTATGGTTTGAATTTAACTCTGTAGTTGGAGGATGCCATTGAAAAGATGTCGGTCACCGAGTTTGTAAGGAATGTTAGGAGAAAATATGAGAAATAAATAATATAAAATGGGTCAAGAAAAATCCACTGGGGTCCCCAAGTCTATGTGAAATATGCAATGGGAGAATGAATAAAGATGGAAACATCATATGCAATGATTCTCACAACAAGCCCATGCTCGTAGCTCTGCAGGTTCATCTCTGAACTTCCTACCCTAAATTTTTCTTCAGTTTTTTTTATAAGTCAACAAAAATGTATTTATATGTGTGCTACAAAAGCATTCCATGAGCTCCTCAAAGTGCATTCCATTAGAACAAATATTTCCATATCTAAATATTATTTATTGGAAAGTTTTTTTTTTGTAACTAGGCAAATCGGCAACTAGAGCTGGGCTAGTACTCGCATGACACGGTGTCCAGGGATCCATTCCCGCTACCACTATACCCCTAGGTGCCCTACACCCACTGCAATACATGGGACACGGGTAAACATGGGTGGGATTTGATCTCATGACCTCCAATTTAAAACAAGTGACTTCATAACAACTGAACCACCAATGAACCACACCCGTGCAGGCTATTATTTATTGGAAAGTTAACAATTCATAGATAACAAATATTTATCCAGAGTATTTAGTGACATTTTATTCATATAGGAAGACAACATAACTCTTTCCTCTGTTTTTTTTATATTGTTTGATAAGATGGTGGTATTAACGGTTTCCACACATTTCCAGTAAAAACCTATATATGTATATGTATGTATATATGTGTGTGTGTGTGTGTGTGTGTGTGTGTGTGTGTGTATTTGTATGTATGTATGTATGTATGTATGTATGTATGTATGTATTTATGTATGTATGTATGTGTGTGTGTGTGTGTGTGTATTTAATTAATATATTTATGTCTTAAACTTTAAAATTTGTGTGTTGTTTTCGTTTTAATACAATGGTTAAAGAAATCTTGTCGAATACAAACACAAGTTTCCACATCAGTGATGCAACGGTATTGTAATATAGCATTTAAATGTGAGTTGATATTCTGGTGGAAAATGTGTGTTGGATAGATTGATTGGTGATTTCCTTCGCAAGACATGTGGAATGTGACTCCAGAACCACGTCTCTTGGTAGAATTACCCCAAGAACACACTTTCCAGACAGCATTAGTGAATTTAATTGTATTCCCATTTTTTATTTCATAGAGTATTTTGATATTTTCCATGCTTAGCAAAATGACCACTTGTGTATAGGTCTAAGAATGGATTATTTATTTAATTTATAAATTTAATTTCCATCCAACACAGTGTTTTTACATTTATTAGGACAACTCTTTGCAAGCGGTATGGGCCAATGGACCTAGTGAAAGTTGATTGATAAGGTAAGGGTTCTTGCATTGCCTACATTCTCCCTATGCATTAATATTTTATATGACTTTCTTGTACCTATCATATAATATAACTTTGTTATTTTCATTTCTAGCCTTTTCATCATGCTTCCTACCCAATGTTTGTATAGAAACATAAAAATATCAAACTTAACTGTCTTTGTTGTGTTCTTGTTGTACCATTCCCTGCTTTTAGCACTCTTATGTTCTCTTTGTGCATTGCCGACCTCTGTTTTTTAACCACTTTTCCTCTATCAAAACTGTTTGTTTTCAGCTTTTGGCTCCATTTCTTCATCGCTTCTTTAAATTACTATTCAAAATTGTGTTTTATTTTTCATTTTCTACCAAAAGATTGGAATTTTTTGTTCATGTTTATTTTCTACCAAACCAAAATATTGCACGAGAAGCCTTTTTTGGGTGGAAATGGAGGTGCTTTTCCTGTCGTCCAAGCTTCTTCCAACCTTCTCATGGGGAAGAGGAGTCTCTAGTTTTAAAACCTAGTAAGAGAAATTGTCCTTTATCCTCCATCTCTTAAGCTACCATTTGAAGTTATATTACAAGTGTATTCTGATAGATTTCTTGGTTTGGAATGGGAATCTTTGTTGGGGTTGAAACATAGGTATATTGCCATTCTATAGCATTTGTATTGTAGTAATTACTTTTAGGAATTGCGGTGACATTGCCACCTCATGGCTCTTGTTTGACAAATATCTAATGTCTAGCTTACGATTTTCCTATTGAATATTTATGAAGTGGATCTATTTATTAAGGAGCGGATTGGTTTTGAACCATTCAACCCTATCTACTCTTTAATCACTAAAGCCTCCATGAGATCCTCAATTGACCCCATATGTGTAACTTGGATTTGTTAGGTGCTAATCACAACTTTTATGCCATTTTAAATCTTAAACATCTTTCATTTTCTGTTTTATAAGATCTGAAAATTTCTGTCATTTACATGTATTAAACTCATCCCTAACACATCAAATCGCATGGTAGGTTTGCCCCAGTTTGTGGTTGGGGATTACCTTCTGGAAATATGCTCTGTAGAGTTGATTAAATCTGGTCTAAAACAAAATTAAAAGGTTGATTTGCAGGGTTGAAAACTTCATATTAATATGTGAAATTCCTAGATCTTCCCTAGTTTTAGCCTCATGTGTGCCTTATTTCAAATCTAACTAAAGGTTAAAACATTCTGCTGTCACAAATCTTGGTTGCTGGTTAGAAAAGACATATCATTTGCAAGTTTGTAGTAGCATTTAATTTATTAATTCAGATCTCAAATTTGAGGATATTTTCACATATATACTAATAAATTCTCAAACCCTGATTCCTCACTACTAAAATCCCTTGTTGCATCAACTA
The DNA here is from genome assembly GCA_001517045.1 of Pseudotsuga menziesii. Lineage (NCBI taxonomy): Eukaryota > Viridiplantae > Streptophyta > Pinopsida > Pinales > Pinaceae > Pseudotsuga > Pseudotsuga menziesii. Next base: position 85,062 of record LPNX010432411.1, on the reverse strand, counting down.
GTCCATTGATCGTATCAATCCATTTAACATTTTCTTCTCGAACTAGATCTTGTAATTGCAAATAATGCATCTCAATAGAAGCTAGAGCCTAGAACCTACTTCCTTTACAAGACATATATGGTTTTAACACTTTCCATTGCAGATAACATTGTAATACTTGCAACATCTATGATATAGCCCACTTGAATGGTGGTAAAGAGACTTATTGTAATTTTCAGTTTCTGTTATTTTATGCTTGGTTTTTCTTTCTGTCGTTGTTCTTTTCTATCACCTTTCTATCTTCCTGATAAAAACTTTGGAATTTCATAGGATGCACATTGGACCCAGATGAAACCATGCGATTTACATATGCACAGAGGGTGTGAATAAGACCATTCTGTAAGGACCCTATTTGGCTATGATGAATAAGTATGGAAATATTGCTAGTAATTAGAAACCAACATGGAAATGTGCACATCAGACCAATATGCAATAGATGCTATGCTTTGAATAAGTGCTTACAAAATTTAATCTAGGCATATAATCATGCCACTAGAAATAATTGAATGGGATAAGTTATCCAAGGTAATGATTTATCGACTACTGATTCTTGATGTGTATCTGTGGATTCGCTTTTCCATAGACACAAAAACTCCACGAGACTGCACATCAATCACAAGCACTTATTGAAGATCCAAAACTGTGGAAAGGAATGTGCCTTTCCACTTTGTTTAATTTCTTTTTAAACCTCCATGTTTCGTCGCAATATCAACGAACTTTCGTTATGGGTATTACAAAATTGTCGAAACCCTAGGTGGCTTTCCACGAATACCATCGCTATAGCAATGCAGTTTCGTGGAAAAATTACCGTTCAACTTGCATATTTCGTCGATAGAGATTGGTTTTCCACGGTTTTGCATAGAAGAAATTTATGTTCAAATTCCATAATTCGTCAATAGAGAGACAAACATTTGTTAAAACTGTTCCACGTTTTTGGACATATTTTCGTCATGATAGTGACGAAAATTTTGTCGATAGAGCGACGAAACGTAGAAAATAAATTTTAAAAAATCAATTTCAAGGCCACCGTATAGAAGACACATGGCAGCCAGTTTTCTTCTCTATATTGACGACTTATAAAGTTCATCATTATAGTAATGAAATAAGTGCCACGAAACATCACAACCATTATTGTCACAATTGAGATGATGAAACATGGAAATAGCAACGAAAATCCGTCTCAAATTTGCTCATATGTATTAGTGGCAAGTTTTGTTGCAAATGATGGGCAGTCCTTTGAAACTGTCTTAAAATTTGATGAATTCATATATGATGAAGAAAGTCTCTCAAATGAAGAAAGGTATGAAGTATTGCAGCAGAAAGAACTCATTGATGAGTTTCTTAATGGAGGAACACATTCAGTTGAAGATCTGAAGATCAAGGAAGAAAAAGAAATGAGAAAAGACATTTCCACAAGGAAAGATCAAAATTGTATTCTAGTGAAGGAGAGAGTTGAAGAGTGTATACATCATGTATATCAGACCATTGGAGAAATACGTGATGGTGACATATTGATGTTGTGTTCAGACCAACACAATAGGGGGATGCTAGAGGAAATATCAACAGGGACTTCAAACTGATTATTGGTGTATGACTGCAGGTATTGAAGAACACTTAAAATATGTGTCTATGCAGGTTGTGCAGCATAGGATGGATGCTTTGAGGAAAAAAGGAAAAATCAAAATTAGACCATTGACCGAAGAATATGTTCACTATTTTTTTTAGTAGAACATGGAATCATCTTGGGAAAAGATGGTGGCAGATGAGGGACTAGCAAGACAATATGCTGATAAGAAATTCAATGGGAGATAATAAAAAAAATTCAATATTTTTGAAATTAATGAATTGTGTATATCTGCAGGAAGAACATGTGATGAACCTTGTGAGGTTGTCCCAGAGGTAAAAGAAGAAGAAACAGAGGAGTATCCATGTACTTTTGACATGGATCAAAGTTAGAAGAATGTTTTGGAATTGAAGAATGAGATGACATGGTCTCATAGAGATAAACCAGAGAGAACACTTGCATATTTGGATAGTGGTGTTGCTAACAGAGAGGGGAAGAAATATGTCATGACACAGGAAGAGACTATATTGTCTCAAAGGGGTCATCAGTACCTAAAGGAATTTACTGTTGTAGAATTGGTTAATGAAGACAAAGGAAAGTTTTCTAACCTCGAGAAATATGATAAAGATTTAGAAATGATGGAAGATTGGATGATCAATCCAAGGGTTGATAAACATGACTTATTAATGTTTGATGACAACATTGGGAAAGAGCAGACAACATATAAAAGCAATGAATTATTTTAAAATTTAGTGGATAGCAGCAGAGAGTCAAGAGGACAACAACAGTTTCAAGAGAAGAAGATGCAGGTGTACTAGTCAAAGGATAGATTAGACATGGAGATTGAAGAACTAAGGTTGATGATGGTGAAGATGTCTCAAAGAAGGCATGAATAAAGAATGAATATTTACATCAGCAGAGAAAATAGACAAAACAGTGGCAGAGGACGGATGACAGAAAAATATTGTAGAAGCAAAGCTAGTGGAGCATTAAGTAGAAAATTTGGAAACCAAGAGAAATGAAGATGACGAAGACAAACCTACATAATAAGATGGATGATCTGCTACAGAATAAAGTTTGGGATATAGGAATACTGAATATGGAAGGTTATGACCAGGAGGTCATATTTATTTATTCTTGGGGATTCTAATGCAAGAGCATCCTACTCCCCATTTAAAATTCCAAGCTCAATGTTGGATCGGGCCTAGAAAGGGTCTTCAAAATATGAATCGATGGTCTTCGAACCATCACATTGTAAATAAACTATGTTTATTTTATTCTAGATTATGGTGAGTCGGTTGAGTGAGTCACTAGGTTGATGATGAGTCAATTGATGAATCATGTACCAAATCCCTCAATTAGGGCAGCAAGTCATAGGATAAGATTTAAGGTTTATTGTAATCAGGATTTGATAGCAGATTATGTGGATCTGAACCAGAATGGTTCATGAATCTTGTTGTGTATATATATAATCCTACGAGGCATAGTAGAGGGGAAGAGAAGAGATAGGGAAAAATAAAAATACAGATGATAGATAGAGGTCACTAGGGCATGCAGGAGTCATGGAAGGCCAATTAAAGATATATTAGGCGTTAGGAGATTAGAACACAGGTTCTGGGACAAATTGAATGTATAATTTCCTTGTGTAAATGAAGAAAAATCCTATTGGACATATCTTTGTATGTGTGGATGAATTAAGTCTAAATGTATAAATTCGTGAACTAAATGTTTGGATAAATTCTTTGTCCATATGTGAAAATACTGTATATGAATTCATGGTTTCTAAAAGCGGGAGAAGCAGAGATCAATGCTATGATCCATCGAAGGAGTTAGATGAATGATTCTTTAAGGATTTTATAAATGAATGCGTGCGTGTATTAACCCTATTCCAGGTCAAGGATTTGAATTCGATCATTGAAGGATCAAGGAAGATGGATATTCAATCCCGTGCATGGCTTGATTGATTGAATAAAATTGATTCCGTAGATGCGTAAGTAAAATATTAACTAGTCGCCTTGAGAAAGATCGAACGTTGGGGAATGATCTTAGAAGAAGATCAATGGTCATGATCAAACTCTGCAAAGACAAAATGAGATTCACATCTAATCTCAGATCAACGGTCAGGAGGGAAGTCGCATGAAATCAACGGTTGTAAAGAGTTGCGGAAAAGGAATTGCAGGAGGGAAATTGTGGAAGTTCAACTTTAGGAAAAGTTGGATCCACAATTCGCAATCGACAATCTGATTGCGGAAAGGAGATTTGCGACTGCATAATTGCGGAAGTCAAATTTAAGTTGTAAATCCACATCCTACATTCTGCATTGTGGAAAAGGTGAATTTGGAAAGCCCGTTACAAAAGACAGCGTGCAGAAAGGGTGATGCAGAAACAAAGTTGCAGAAACTATGTTGCAAAAAGACAAAAAAAAATGCGAAAAGTTGGAAGGTGAAACAAATAGTTGTGGAAACCCAAAAATGGAAGGACTAGGGTTGTAGAAGAATGTTTAACACAACAATTTGGATGTATGGAAGGGTTTAAAGTGCCTCCATGCTATGAATTTCATGTGTTTGATCTCATAGGTGGAAAAAGCATGCCACCAAGGTGGGGTTGGCATCACTCGGTCAAAAATTGTCCGAGATAATGTCACTATAAAATCATCCTTTCCTCTCAACGAGGGAGTTAACATGGGACTAATATCCACACTGCATCACAGAGTTACCAGGAGAAGGTACGGTCCCATTTTTAGTCATCTAGGGACTATTCTCCCTACTCTATAATAGAGTGTTTGGGAGAATTCATTGCCCCATTCTGACTCATCTACCCTTAGCCAATTCATGTGACTAATACTGGAAGAATGTTTGCTTGATGTTGAATACATACATATTCACAAATGGCACATATGGCACTTGTGGGCCAAATATTCATTTGCATGGGTAATGTGGTGTAGTGAGATCCATCATTGATGCACACAACCTCATAATGATTTCCATGCAACACATGTACACCAAATATTCCCTTTATAGAGAATCTACTATTTTGTTACATGAAGGAAATGTTTTGGGCAACACTACTTGAATTGGCTCTCAACCTTGAGATTTTTTCGGAGTCGAGGCATCAACATAGTATGAAATATTTTGATGCCTAGACTCAAAATTGAATTCCTTGGTAAATATTGAAATCCAAGTTTTGATTGGCTAACCTAAACAAGCTGATATTTGATCAAATCAAGGACATTATCTCAAATCTCTGTTGACAAAGTCAGGCCCAAAGCTTGTAAATATAGATTTAAATATTAGAAATGAATAATAGCCAAGGCCTTAAAGAAATATAAGCACAAGGAATTTTTTTCATAAACCTATTTAGATGGTAAATTAAGTCATTTATAGAGGAATATACTCCTATTTTACAACCGCGTGGTTACTCCCTACCTGGTTGCTTGAATCCACGACTAGCATGCTCTTATTCTTGGTATTCTTCTTGTGGTTCTATGGATTCATGTCAGGATGTAGCTTCCAACACTTATATTTGGTGGGACCATCTATATTATAATGGTTGAAATGGTTATTTGGATCCTTGCAATGATTTGTAGTGGTTGTTGTGTTCTTATCCTCTCCTTTCCACTTTTTTTTCTCCTTGGAAGCATCTTGGTTTCCTTTCTTTTTGGAACCACTTGGTTGTCCTTTAGTCATACCCATATTCTCCATATATTGTTCTTGCACACATGCCTCATTAATTGTCATGGGTTTAAATAGCGTCACTTGGCTCCATAAATGTCTATTTAAACACCCCAAATATTTGATGAGTACCTCTCGTTTCTTGGTATATATATCCAACACAATGGCCATTTTTTTTAACTAGGTAGTGTATTGTTTCACACTCTCCCCTTACTTCTATTGGAACTCATGCCAATAGGTCCATTAGTCCTCTTTTTACCAAATAGGGTAGAACTAGGAATTGATGAGGGTTTTAAACAACTCCCACTTAGTTACTGGGAAATCCCTCCAACCTAAGCATCTCGGTGTGACTTTCCCACCAAGTTTGAGAATGGACCTCTACCTTTAGTCGGGCACATGAAATATTTTTCTAAAATTCTAGGTTATGAAAATTGAAAATGGAAGTGAGACTTGGGACATAGCAAGCTCATTGTGATTGTGATGATCTAGCCTTGAATCTTTTTTTTCAAATGTAATTACGACACAACTTTTTTTTAATATAAATTTGTCTTATATTCCTAAAAAAAACATTTCTTAATAGAGGTGTGAGAATCCTTTCTTTAGTAACACAACTTCAATGTAGATTGGATTAAGAAGAATATCTTGCACTTGTACCAATCCATTCATCAAATTAATAATAAGCATATTAGAGTCACTCATCAAATGAATCTTCTGAACTCTTTTTCCGACAACCTCAACTAATATCAATTTTAGAGCTAGCAATTTTTGTTTATTGTTGGTACCCTCCCAATCTGTGCCATTAACTTTATAAAATGTGAGTTTAAGAAGTTTAGAATACCACCTGTTCCTCCCACAAAAGGCTCCCATTGGGTTGTCCCATTGAGATAAGCCCATGGCAAAAAAAATTCAATAATTTATGGGACCACCACTCTCTTTCCTTTCACTAATGACTTTTGTTTAAATATTTATATGATGCTTAGGATTTGTGTTGCTATCAATTGTGAGATGTTAAATTGTTTTTCTCAATTTTATTAGTACTGACACCCACTGGGGCGTCATGTCATGATGGAAAATACAAGATATATAGCATGCCTTGGGGAGGTTTGATGTTGAGTGAGGAGGGCCATAGTCTACCATGAGACGTTAAATTTACCATCAAATAGTTCACCATTCTTTTCCAGCCACACCCCCTAGGTACATAGTAAAGGTAAATCTCTATACTTTTTCAATTTTATGTTCTCACACACAAATTTTAAGTAGACATTGATAAAGACCCCAACTCATAAGCCTTCTATACAAATACCTCTTTCTAATTCTATCCATACAACAATAACAAAAATCACTCAATATACAAATGACATGTGATTTCTTTGCTTACCTTACATATTGGACACCTTCTAGATTTTTCTTTACATATAATCCCAAATAAGAACTATATTACTGAGCATTAGACACATAAAAATCTTGTTCTTCGTCAAGCACTTGAATTTACAAATTATTGAGTACCACCAACACAAATCCTACTCAATCTTTGCTTCCCTTAAGATTTTGCAACACAAATCCTATACTAGGTTGTATCAAAAATTTGTCTGATAGTAGCATAAACAAATACATATGAATTCTAAAAATACTAGGGACATCGTACTCTGGTACTTGTACTTGTATGGAGCACTCCAACTCTTATTGGTTAGAGAAATCCTAGACAAAAAGAGGGACCAAAGATGGGGAAAAGTGGGGTTGAACATGATAACCATGACATAAACATCCAAAAAACCACACTTATGAAACCCTGTTAATGTTTCTTTTGTCAATCCTCTCTCAGTTGTCTTTAGTCAATAAATGCTATGGCAATAGTGTGAACATTAGGAAATCGATGTTTTTGATGTAATCATTGGGAGAAAGATCAAGAATTGTGTGCGTGAGGCTCCTGAATTGGTAGGTTCATGCCATAGTTTCCACAAAACATGTTTACTATTTGCTTCATTCCCTCCTCCAGTAACATTTGTAGTCGGGACTGGCCTCCACTCAGCAGATCACTTCCTTCTTTCCATTGCTCCCCTCCTCTAGGGGTTTCTAGAGATCAACAAAAAATGACACTGCTTCTGACCATAGACCACCTCTACGTCCTCCCAACCCCATCGATGTTTCTAGTCTCGACCCCATCCCAACACTCAGTTGTATGCAACAAAATCACAATAATAGGCTCCCCACTCCTAACGTCGACACACTACCCATTATAACTCCCCTTCTAATTATTATAGTTCTTTCAGACATATTACTATTTCAAGTTTTCCTCTTTCGGATTCAGATATTAGGAGATACACTTCCAGTGTGTACCATGACATACTCGCTATTTTTGGATCATAGATCCCAGATCCACTCTCCTTGTATATTTCTTTCCCTATTTAGACAATGCATCACAACCTAGGAGTTGTGATGCAGGAGCATCGTGGCATGCCAACAATGTGATGAGTTGGTCACATGCTGTGGCATGTTTTTTGTTTTGTTGAGTCATAGTTTGTTAGCAGCAGTAGGGATTATGGCAAATCATGACTCCCTGCTTGGAGATCAAGCCGTAGTTTGTTTTGTTCAGACAGGGACATTTTCATCATGTTGTGTAGTTGTTTGTTTTTTAATTGCAAAACCACTCAGGGATGGGGGTAACAGTTTAGGTTAAATATACAGATTAGAGAAGTAGGGGGGTTCTGTTCTTCATTTATGTTCTTCAGGTTTAGAATCCCATTTGCAGAGAGACGGACAGACCTGTGTTTGGCTCCACTTGTAAATATTTTGGAAAGACTGAAGAGGGAGAGTCGAGCTATGTGTTTGCGTGTGTGCTTAATAGAAGGATTAGCTGTGTGTTTATAGTGTTGTTAGCCTAGATGCATTTACTATTTGAATGATGTATTCATGAAGATCCGACTTCAACGGTTTTCTAAACATCTGTGTTTTTCTATGAAGTTGTTGAGTCATGCATGAAATCGTTGCTTGAATGGTTGAAATAGGTTGTAAATGCATGCATAGAAGTGTTAGGCTAATGAATCTTAATGATTGCAGGCTGGATTGATTGATTCTCTAATCAATAGACGTGGCACACATATTTTTTGCATTAACAAGTTTTGTAGAGAATGAACGGTGGAGATTGAGTCCGTAGACGAAGATCTAACAGTCCAGGAGAGATCTGCAACGGAATTTGTGAGGGTGACAATGGATCTACAAAGATTTGTGAGATCTGCGCCAAAGAGTAGATCGACGGTCGTGGAGAAGGCTGAAAAGATATGACGGTTGGGAAAATTGTGGAAGAAAAGTTGCGGGAGGAAATTTGCAGGGGAGCAACTTTGGAAAGTTGTTCACGCATCCCACATCCTGCAACCTACTTGTGGAAATCATGTTGCAAAAACTTTGTTGAGGAAACAGAGTTGCAGGAAGGCATGTTGCAGAAAGGCGGTTGTGGAAACATTGCTGCAGGAAGGCCTATTGCAGAACCTCTGTTGGGGAAAGGGAGTTGCAGAAAACCCTGTTGCAGAAGCGGAGTTACGGGGAGGTGAGTTTTAGAGAAAAATTTGGTCATTGGCTAAAATTTGGAAATCCTGTTAAGTGTAGGAGCCACCAAATCCTGGACGTGCTGGTTGGGTTGGCTAGGGTTGATCCCGCCTATACCATTTTTGGTATCATAGTGAGTGCAAAAATATTTGCACACTATGGAGATGAATCTTGCAATATTAATTTGCAGGTTGAGGGCAGAGTGTTGATTCTTGAACAGAGGAGTTACGAAGGATACTGTGGTATGGGAACCCTCACAACAGAGTACTGTAGGAAATGAATGAAAATATCAAGCCTCTAGAGAGCATAGGAAGTGCTCAAAGGTTCTGTGTGAGAACCATAGAAATGCCAATAGGTCAAGTAGGAGGGATCTTGATGAGGTGTTGAGAGGGGAGGCTTGTTTGCAGTTCATCATGAGTGTGGGAAAGCTCATGGAGGTGGTATGGAAGGTGGATACTGAAATTCATCTAAAGGTTTCAAAAGGAAGCCATAGTAGAACAAGGGAAGATGCCAGAACAAGTGGTGTCAAGAGGATGATTCAAAGCAGCTTTCACAGAGAGATTACTGAGCTGAAGAAGAGGCTTAGTAAAGTGACCGAACTATTGCATGAGGAAGCTACAGGAGGTCAGTATTATGAATGGAATTTGAAGAGGAGGGTACAATGGCCTATAAAGAGATTATGTGCCAGGAATCCCAATCACAAACTTAGTGTTTGGGTGAAGGAAGAGGAAAGACTTGGGGCAGCTAAGCATGAGGAAGAATTTCACATGATGTGTGAACCTAAGCAAGGTGTGTACCTTGAAGAAAAGAAAGAGGATGTTGATACAGGGTTTGCTGATAAGCTCATGAACAAAGCAGATAGTTCATATCATTATACAAAGGAAAATGAGGATGTTGATGTGAGATCTTTGGAATATCTTAAAGACTGTTTCGCATAAACAAATCAGCATGGAAGAATGGAGGAGAAGGCATCAGTTGAGGCTAAAGTTCTTTATGTTTTTCAAACTGACAATATGTGTTTAATTGCAGGTTTCATGGTTGGAATAGAGGGACAATTGCTTAATATTGTCCAACAGTTTAAAAATGATGAAGACGAGGGTAAAACTATGGACATATGGAATGTCTATTTTTTACATATCTATTTGCTGATTTTATTGCAGGTATTATGCAAGTGGATAACTAGAATGGTGGATGAGGAAGCAGAGTTGCTTGGTGGCAATCAAATTTCCTTTCATTGGCTAAAGGAAAATACAAAGGAAGAATTTGTCTTGAGGAGCAACATGGCAATTCAGAATAGAGCTGAAGATGATGGGGGAAGTAGCAACAGTGAACATGTTGTACAACAGAGGGAGAAAGCTTTGGAAGTTCTTTATACTTCTAGGCAAATGAAAGTTGCAGTGGAGAAGGGTATCCAGACAAAGATGTTTCAGCAAAGAAGCAGACTGGATGAGGAGATAGATGAGTTATGGCATCTCATGCAAAGATGTAGGAGGAATAATGACAGTGAGGTTCAGACAGTCATTTGGATGACCATGGAAGACTGTGAAGATCATTGCAGAGTTGATGAGAAGCAGTAGTTGCAAAGTAAGATGTGGGATCCAGGAGGTCTGAAGATTAAAATTACATGACCAAGAGTTCATGGTTTCTTTTGTAAATAACAAGGATGGTGATGTCAAGTGAAAGGTGAACATGATTGTTTTGTGGAGTCAGAACATATACCATAAATTTGTTGTTGATAAAGTGATGGAAAGGGTGGTTGAAGGGGTCGTTTGAGATGAGAACACTTCTCAAACTTACACTTTGAGTATCTGCTGCAAGCTTACAGAAAAGTAGCAAAAAGGGAGCTCATGGACGGGAGCCCATGAAAAGTTTCACACTGGGGAGTCTGATGCAAGAGCATCGTGGCATGCCAGCAATGTGACGAGTTGGTCACATGCCGTGGAATATTTTTTGTTTTGCTAAGTCATAGTTTGTTGGAAGCAGTAGGGATTATGGTGGATCATGACTCCCTACGCAGAGATCAAGACGTGGTTTGTTTTGTTGAGACAGGGATGTTTTCATCATGCTGTGTAGTTGTTTGTTTTTCGGTTGTAGAACCACTCAGGGATGGGGGTAATAGTTTAGGTTAAATATACAAATTAGAGAATTAGAGGGGGTTTTTTTCTTCAGTTATGTTCTTTAGGGTTAGAATTCCATTTGCGGAGACAGACCTGCATCTGGTTCCACTTGTAAATATTTTGGAAAGACTAACGAGGGAGAGCCGAGCTGTGTGTTTGCGTGTGTGCTTAATAGAAGGATTAGATGTGTGTTTATAGTGTTGTTAGCCTAGATGCATTTATTGTTTCAATGATGTATTCATGAAGATCCGACTTCAGCGGTTTTCTGAACATCTGTGTATTTCTGTGAAGTTGTTGATTCACGCATGAAATCATTGCTTGAATGGTTGAAATAGGTCGTAAATGCATGCATAAAAGTGTAAGACTAATGAATCTTAATAATTGCAGGATGGATTAATCGATTCTCTGATCAATCGGCATATCACACATATTTTATGTATTAACAAGTCTTGCATAGAATGAATGGTGGAGATTGAGTCCACAGATGAAGATCTGACGCTCCAGGAGAGATTCGCAATGGAATTTGCAAGGGAGATAATGGATCTACAAATATCTGTGAGATCCATGCCAAAGAATAGATCGACGGTCGTGGAGAAGGCCGAAAAGATCTAACAGTTGGGAAAATTGCGAAAGAAAAGTTGTGGGAGGAAAGTTGCGGGGGAGCAACTTTGGAAAGTTGGTTGCACATCCTACATCCCACAACCTGCTTGTGGAAAGCTTATTGCAGAAACTCTACTATAGAAACAGAGTTGCAGGAATGCCTGTTGTAGAAAGGCGGTTGCGAAAACAATGTTGCTGGAAGGCCTATTGCGGAAACAGAGTTGTGGAAAACCCTATTGCAGAAAGGGAGTTGCGTGGAGGTGAGTTTTAGAGCAGAATTTGGTTGTTGGCCAACATATGGCAATCTTTCTATGTGTAGGAGACACTAGATCCTGGAGGTGTTGGCTGGGTTGGATCGGGTTGATCCCGCTTGCACCAAGTTGGCATATAGCCCATCATCCATAAATGAAAATATTGTTGATGATGACTTCGATGTACAACATGGGCCAACGGAGATGCATTAGCCCAGGAGCTAACAAGGCCAAAATTACATGATGGGATAGTTGTAGGCCCCATCGATGAATAGAGAGAGAGAGGGTCCATATTGTAGAGAAGAAACCTTAAATAGTTCTTCACCTTCCCTATATCCAATAACCAATAGGGAGGTTGACAAAAATATGCATTTTAGAAACCATAACTTTCTAAGATAAGGTTTTTACCGCCACAACAAACCATCAAAATAAAAAAAATTAAAAAAAAATTTAGCGCCACAATTTTTTTGAAAGTTTGAAAACGAGTTATGGAACATGAATGGGGGTTTTCATCCATCCTTCCAACCACTACATGTGGAACAAAGAGCAAAGAGGTCCGAGAGAGGAAAGAACTGGCTATGCAGGAACTTCAGCTGCAAAGGCGTCCAAATAGTCTTATGGAAGGAGGTACATTAGAGCATGCTTGGAAAGAAATGGCTAAAACCCCTTTCAGATACAACTTTTAGTACTGCAAATGATATTTTGGAAGGTGAACCTACAAAATGGATAGCTGACAGTGCATGTTCAAATTTGAAGCCTGGATTCATGGTTCTCTGCATGTTCCATTAGTATTGTATAGTAATAAGTTTGGGCCGGCTCTTTATGCTGCTCTATGTTTTCATTGTTCAAAAATAGTGTTCTTGTCTTCTCCGGTGATTAGGGATGAGGTGCTTTCACATCTCTCTACAGTCATGGGTTCTTGGTTCAGCAAGGGTCGGCAGTGGTGTACCTCTTGTTGACATTCTCAGCCTGGAGATTTATTGCTCTTGCTGGTGGGTTCTTCACGCTTCCCCTGTTCTTTTTTCATTGGAAATTATGTTCTCATCCTGTTGATGTGGTATGGTTGCTATTGTTTTCACTATGTTATGGTTTCACCTTTCTGGTTGTTTTCATTAGTTTTGATAATCAATAAAAATAATTCATTGCATTTGTTTTATTATACTGCATATCCTTCCACAGAAAACATCCTCTTGAAACATGTCTATTGTATATCAAATACATATGAATTTATATTAAAACAACCTATACCTAGTATTGAATTTGAAATCTAACTGAACTCTAAAAATAGAAACATGTACAATTGATTTGCTTCATTTCAGGAAGCGGACTGCTGAAAATAGGCTTCAAAGCCCCACCTTCATATCTCAAATGGTGGCATATGTGTGAAATATGATATAGGTTTTTGTAATTGAACATGTTCCCGACAAAACCCATGTCTTCATTTTCTCATATGCGCCTCAAGATCCTTGGAATCAGATTTTGAAGTTGATGACTCAGACAATAAAGTGAAATTCTGGAAAATTGCCCTATGAAGATTACTTAAATTCTCCCAAAATCTAATACCTGTGTAACAACTGAGAGATATTTTTGAATATTAGCTCGTGCTAAAGAAAATCCTCTCTCAATTTCTGAAAATGCATCTTGATTTTGCAGAAACAACTATATGAACTTAATAACTAAAACAATCATTTTAATTAAAAATATGCTCTGCTGCTACAATTGATATCTGATACTTTGTTTGTTGCTCTTGATGTTTAAACTGGAACACTTGTTGATGATGGTATTTTGATTGTATAATATCCTTGAATTTTATTTCAAGTTTATTTGTAAACTGGCTTTTGCACTCTGCCTTAATCTTAGAAATCCTTGAAATATTTTTCCCAGTACTTTTAATGTATGTACCAAGTGTTATTCTCAGCAATTCAAATGCACTTACTCATATTGTATTTGAATCCTTCTCAGATTCCTTCCTCAATCTAGAATCCATTTACTATTATCCCGTGAGTTAGGGCCTCTTCCAATAGACACTATGTCTTCATCTAAATTACCCTTGCATAGATTAAATTTTGTCATGTTTTGTGTCTATTAGCAGTGGAAATAGATAATACTTATTGTGTATCCTGTATTAAATTACGGGTTTCTACTATGAGTTGGAGGCGCTTCTTATAGGCCAGGGTCTTCAACCAATTTCCTTTACATGGATCAAATTATATTGAAATTTAAAGTATATTTATTATTTTCAGGTTCTTAAAAGAAACATGAAGTATTATATTTTAATATACAGAAGTTTTATTTATTTTATGGAACTCCTTGTCAAAACCCTATAAGAAATGGTCATATTTATACAAAATTTAGCTTAATCTAACATGCAATGGATATGGCCTGTATTCTGATAATGGTTGTTCCTTGAAATTGCAAGTAAGCAGGCCTAAATATTGGGAACAACTACTCGATCCTGGGAATATTTTTGTGTATTTCTTCAGTAAAAAAGAAATGTAAGTGACCATATCATAAGTCTGTTTGAAATGCCTAAATAATGACGGTAGTTTTTAGGTCCATTTCTTTATCTTTTTAAGTTTTTTGTTATTGAAACTGGCAAGATAAGGGTTTTTTCCATTATTGCACATTGATTGAAGAATGGAAAAAAATACAAAATATTATGCATAAGTCATTTTCTGTTAGTTTTGTCGTAGAGGACACTGTATTTCTGTAATCTTGTTTGTTGTCAATTCCTTTTTAATGCTAATGATTTTGCACCGTATTATGAGAATTACCGTCATAATGATTATGTACATTAATTCAGAATTATGTTAAACATTTAACCATTGCACCCTTACAGATTGAACTCATGTTCTTTCATCCTAGCACCTCTTCAAATCTCCGATAATTAATTTATCATTCTATTTCTTATATATTTTTTATTTATTAATTAATTAAATTTGTGTGCATCTCACAACCCTTAAAATCTTTGTTTTAATTAATGAAATTAAATACCCTATCTTAAATATATCTTCCACGCCTTTTCTATCTGAAATAATTAACAATCACGCCCTTTAATTTTTCCTTATGTGCATTATTTCTTGTAGTGTTCTCCTTTTTTTTGTTTTTAATTCCTGTATCTCACCCTTTTTTTTATTTGAGCAAAAGAACATTCTATTTTTTTTAACCAATTTAGTAGACCTATTTTCCACACGTGCGATCTCCAGAATAGAAGCTGACACCATGGATAGATGCCCATATCAACGGGCTACAGCCTCACAGTCTCATATTAATTTTATCATTAACAACTAAGAGCGCACCCTTTAATTTTTCCTTCTGTGCATTTCCCTAAGGCCACTTAGGTAATTTTACACTTAGACAATTTTTGCTCTCTCTTAAACTAGGTCCAATTTTCATTAAACACTTATTGGGCAGATCCATAACTTCTCCCTCGGACACTTTCAGAACAATATTAAGATATGGACAGGTGGAAAAAAAACAATGTACAAGACCCCCATGAGTTGCGGGCATTTTCTTCAACACAATTTGTGGCAGGCATTTTCCCAAGGCCACCTGAGACAATTTTGGAAGACCTAGAACTTTCTCCTCGGACCACCTGAGGTGATGAACTCAAACTAATACCATGGTTGCATAGCCACTATAACAAGCTATATCCTAGTACCATGGTGCATGCATTTTTCTCAAAACCTGAATTATGGCGGGCATTCTCTTAAGGCTACATGGACCAATTTTGACTAATTATTCCATACTTGGTCAATTCCTATTTTTCACCATTTTGCCATATTTCTTCAGAGTGATGTCCTAATGCAACAATGACTTCATCTTCATTCCACATCATCATATATGTCATTCCATGCCATTATATTTTCCATATCATCATTCATTCCATGTCATCACTACCTTTGTCTTTCCTTTGACTTTAACTGAGTTCACTCTGCCATCATGTCCTTGGTTATTCATTTGTCATCACTGGACTCCAGAGTGTGTAGGACACATCACTGAGCACACCACAACTTGTCTCACCCTCAAACTCTTCTTCATTCACCTTAGGCAGGCATTTTACTGGAGTAGTGAAAATATGGATGGGAGGCACTTTTGGCAGATTGAAATCTTCTTCCTCAGAGACTCTTTGGTCAATTTGATGACATGGTTGTATTATACATACAACAATATAGAGGTTCAAACTCTCAAAATATTTTACCATCGTCCTATGAGATCTGGAGGGCATTTCCCTTAGGCCACTTAGGCAGTTTTACACAAACAATTTTTGCTCTCTCTTAAACTAGGTACAATTTTCATAAAACACCTATTTGGAGAGTCCATAACTTCTCCCTCAAGCACTTTAAGAACAATATGAAGGTATGTTCAGGTAGGACAAACACCCATCTACAAGACACCCATGAGATGCGGGAATTTTCTTCAACACAATTTGTGGCGGGCATTTTCCCAAGGCCACCTGAGCTAGTTTTCCAACACTTAGTAATTTTTACTCACTTTGATGAAAAATCCTGTTTTGGAAGACTTAGAACTTTCTCCTCAGAGGTGATGAAGTCAAACTAAGACCATGGTTGGATAGCCACTATAACAAGCTGAATCCTAGTACCATGGTGCGGGAATTTTTCTCAAAACCTGAAATATGGTGCGAGCATTTTTCTGTTTTTTATTCCTGTAGCTCACCCTTTTTTTTATTTCAGCAAAAGAACATTCTGTTTTTTTAACCAATTTGGCAGACCTATTTTCCACACGTCCAATCTCCAAAACATAAGCTCACACCATGGATAGATGCACATATCAACAGGCTACATCCTGAAAGTCTCATATTAATTTTATCATTAACACCTAAGATCTAGCGTGCATTTTCCTGAGCCAATTTAGGCAGATTTACCAGTACTGAAACAGTGCAAAACCTATCAGAAGGAACTTCTGGAAAATTAATAACTTCATCCTCAGAGACCATGTTTACAAGTTTATGATATGGTTAGGTGCACTAATAAACAATATAAATTAATGTACTTTCATAATAATTTAATACATCAAATATAAATTATAGCGGGCATTTTACAGAGGCCACTTAGGTAGTTTTACCAGCAAATTTTACACTTGGACAATTTGTGCCATTTTCAAGGTGGATTTTTCATTTCACCAAACCATGAAAAAATGACACCAGAGGATGTAGGACACATCACTGAGCACAACACAACTTGTCTCACCCTCAAACTCTTCTTCATTTTCCTTAGGTGGCCATTTTATTGGAGTAGTGCAAATATGGCTGGGAGGAGCTTTTGGAAAATTGATATCTTCTTCCTCGGAGACTCTTCGGTCAATCTGATGACATGGTTGTATTATACATACAAAAATATAGAGTTCCAAACTCTCAAATATTTGTATCATCATCCTGTGAGATGTGGAGGGCATTTTCCTGGGGCCACTTAGGCATTTTTACACTTAGACAAATTTTGCTCTCTTTTAACTAGGTCCAATTTTCATAAAAACACTTAATTGGAAGGTCCATAACTTCCCCCTTGGGCACTTTCAAAACAATCTAAAGATATGATCAGGTAGAAAAAACACCAATCTACTAGACCCCATGTGGTGCACGAATTTTCTTCAACACACAATTTGTGGAGGGTATTTTCCCAAGGCCACCTGAGCCAGTTTTCCAACACTAAGTCATTTTTACTCGCTTTGATGCAAAACCCTGTTTTGGAAGACCTATAAAGTTCTCCTTAGAGGTGATGAGGTCAAACTGAGACCATGGTTGGATAGCCACTATAACAAGCTGAATCCTAGTACCATGGTGCAGGCATGTTTCTCAAAACCTAAATTATGGTGCGGGCAATTTTTTGTTTTTAATTCCTGTAGCTCAGCCTTTTTTTTCATTTCAGCAAAAGAACATTCTATTTTTTTTAACCAATTTTGCAGACCTATTTTCTACACTGTGTGATCTCCAGAACAAACGCTAACACCATGGATAGATGCACATATCAACAGGATACATCCTGACAGTCGCATATTATTTTATCATTAACACCTAAGATCTAGCGTGCATTTTCCTGAGCCAACATAGGCAGATTTACCAGTACTGAAACAGTGCAAAACCTACCAGAAGGCACTTTTGGAAAATTATTAACTTCATTCTCAGAGACCTTTTTGACAATTTTATGATATGGTTAGGGGCACCAATCAACAATATAGATTATTTTACCTTCATAATAATTTAATCCATCAAAGAGATATTATAGTGGGCATTTTATAGAGGCCACTTAGGCAGTTTTACCAACAGATTTTACACTTAGACAATTTGCGCCATTTTCAAGGTGGATTTTTCACTTCACCAAAACCATGAAAACCTGATACCAAAGGATGTAGGCCACATCACTTAGCACAACACAACTTGTATCACCCTCAAACTCTTCTTCATTTGCCTTAGGTGGGCATTTTACTGGAGTAGTGCAAATATGGCTAGGAGGCACTTTTGGAAAGTTGATATCTTCTTCCTGAGAGAATATTTGGTCAATATGATGACATGGTTGTATTATGCATACAACAATATAGAGTTCCAAACTCTTACAATATTTTTATCATCATCCTATGAGATGTGGAGGGAATTTCCCTAAGGCCACTTAGGCAGTTTTACTCTTACAATTTTTGCTCTCTCTTAAACTAGGTCCAATTTTCAGAAAACACTTATTTGGAAGGTCCATAACTTCTCCCTTGGGCACTTTCATAACAATCTGAAGATATGGTCAGGTATAAAAAACAACAATCTATAAGACCCCCATGTGGTGCTAGCATTTTCTTCAACACACAATTTGTGGCAGGCATTTTTCCAAGGCCACCTAAGCCATTTTTCCAACACTTGGTCATTTTTACTCGCTTTGATGCAAAACCTTGTTTCAGAAGACCTAGAACTTTCTCCTCAGAGGATATGAAGTCAAACTAAGACCATGGTTGGATAGCCACTGTAACAAGTTGAAGCCTAGTACCATGGTGCAGGAATTTTTCTCAAAACCTGAATTATGGTGTGGGCATTTTTCTATTTTTAATTCCTGTAGCTCACCCTTTTTTTTATTTTAGCAAAAGAACATTTATTTTTTTTAACCAATTTGGTAGACCTATTTTCCACATGTGTGATATCCAAAACAAAATATGACACCATGGATAGATGCACATATCAACAGGATACATCGTGACAGTCTCATATTAATTTTAACATTGACACCTAATATCTGGCGTGCATTTTCTTGATCCAACTTAGGCAGATTTACCAATACTGAAACAGTGAAAGACCTGCCAGAAGGCACTTTTGGAAAATTAATACCTTCATCCTCAGAGACCTTTTTGACAATTTTATGATATGGTTAGGTGCACCAATCAACAATATAGAGGAATGTACCTTCATAATAATTTAATCCATCAAACAAAAATTATAGCGGGAATTTTACAAAGGCCACTTAGGCAGTTTTACCAACAGATTTTACACCTAGACAATTTGTGCCATTTTTAAGGTGGATTTTTCATTTCACCAAAACCATGAAAAAATGATACCAGAGGATGTATTCCACATCATTGAGCACAACAAAACTTGTCTCACCCTCAAACTCTTCTGCATTTGCCTTATGCGAGCATTTTACTAGAGTAGTGCAAATATGGTTGGGAGGCACTTTTGGAAAATTGATATCTTCTTCCTCGGAGACTCTTTGGTCAATTTGATGACATGGTTGTATTATATATACAAAAATATAGAGTTCCAAACTCTCAAAATATTTTTATCATCATCCTATGAGATGTGGAGGGCATTTTCCTTAGGCCACTTAGGAAGTTTTACACTTAGACAATTATTGCTCTCTCTTCAACTAGGTCCAATTTTCAGAAAACACTTATTTGGAAGGTCCATAACTTCTCCCTCATGCATTTTTAGGACAATCTGAAGATATCGTCAGGTAGACAAAACACCAATATACAAGACGCCCATGTGGCGTAGGAATTTTCTTCAACACACAATTTGTGGCGGGCATTTTCCCAAGGCCACTTGAGACAGTTTTCCAACACTAAGTCATTTTTAATCACTTTGATGCAAAACCATGTTTTGGAAGACCTAAAACATTCTCCTCATAGGTGATGAAGTCAAACTGAGACGATGGTTGGATAGCCACTATAACAAGTTGAAGCCTAGTACCATGCTACGGGCATTTTTCTGTTTTTAATTCCTGTACCTCACCCTTTTTTTTATTTCAGCAAAAGAACATTCTATTTTTTTTAACCAATTTGGAGAACCTCTTTTCCACACGTGTTATCCTCAAAATAGAAGAAGACACCATGGATAGATGCACATATAAACAGGCTACACCCTGATAGCTTCATATTAATTTTATCATTAACACCTAAGATCTGGCAAGCATTTTCCTTAGTCAACTTAGGCATATTTATCAGTACTGAAATAGTGCAAAACCTGCCAGAAGGCACTTTTGGAAAATTAATAGCTTCATCCTCAGAGACCTTTTTAAAAGTTTATGATATGGTTAGGTGCACCAATCAAAAATATAGAGGAGTGTACATTCATAATAATTGAATACATCAAATAGAAATTATAGCGGTCATTTTACAGAGGCCACTTAGGCAATTTTACCAGCAGAGTTTACACTAAGACAATTTGTGCCATTTTCAAGATGGATTTTTCATTTCACCAAAACCATGAAAAAATGATACCATAGGATGTAGGACACATCACTGAGCACAACACAACTTGTATCACCCTCAAACTCTTCTTCATTTGCCTTAGGTGGGCATTTCACTAGAGTAGTGTAAATATGGCTAGGAGGCACTTTTGGAAAATTGATATCTTCTTCCTCAGAGACTCTTTGGTCAATATGATGACATTTTTGTATTATACATACAACAATATAGATTTAAAAACTCTAAAAATATTTTTATCAGCATCCTATGAGATGTGGAGGGAATTTCCTAAAGGCCACTTAGGCAGTTTTACACTATGACAATTTTTGCTCTCTCTTAAACTAGGTCCAATTTTCATAAAACACTTATTTGGAAGTTCCATAAATTATTCCTTAGGAACTTTCAAAACAATATGAAGACATGGTCAGGTAGAAAAAACACCAATCTACAAGACCACCATGTGGTGTGGGTATTTTCCTCGGTACACAATTTGTGGCGGGCATTTTCCAAAGGCCACTTGAGCCAGTTTTCCAACACTTGGTCATTTTTACTCGCTTTGATGTAAAACCCTATTTTGGAAGACCTATAACTTTATCCTCAGAGGTGATGAAATCAAACTGATACCATGGTTGGATATCCACTATAAAAAGCTATAGCCTGGCACCATGGTGAGGGATTTTTTCTCAAAACCTGAATTATGGCGGGCATTCTCTTAAGGCTACTTGGACCAATTTTGACTAATTATTCCATACTTGGTCAATTTCCTGATTTCACCATTTTCCATATTTCTTCAGAGTGATTTCATAATGCAAAAATGACTTCATATTCATGCCACATCATCATCTATGTCATTCCATGTCATTATATTTTCCATATCATATTTCATTCCATGTCATCACTACCTTTGTCTTTCCTTTAACTTTCACTGAGTTCACTCTGCCATCATGTCCTTGGTTATTCCTTTGTCATCACTGAACTCCTATTGAAATCAATGAACCATATTCTATATTTCCAACATGTTGGCTCAAGGACAATAGTTGGTGGGCATTTGAAAATTGCCTTATGTAACTAGTTTTAACACTTGGGCAGATTTCATTTATTTTTAAAAGGAAAACATTTTTTTTCTCCAACTTGGAAAATCCATATCTCACACGTGTGTTCACCAGATTAGGATATGATACTATGGATATATGGATAGATAATTAGATAAGAGACTCATACATTTTAATATATTTATTGGCACACACAGAGCCTCTCGCAAGAATTTCAAAATGGCTTCTGAGACAAAAAAAACTTTCAATTTGAAAAATTTATATTTCACACATGTGATCTTTATTACATATATTGAACCCAGGGATATATAGAAAAGTTACCAGATAACAAAGCCACACCTTTGGATGAAATTATCTACACAACCACATCCTATGGCAAGCATTTCCAAACCACCTCTTCAATTCCCGTTTTTAACACTTGGACACATTTTCATAGTTCATCTTTGGTGGCCATTATGATTTTTCTCATTTTAACAGATGTATTCCTTGCACATATGATCACCAAAAATAAAACTAAAACCATGGATAGGTAGACAGATGTCCAAAGAACATAACCATGTCATCTGATGATTTTTCAGGCACAGAAACAACATGTGGCGGGCATTTCTAAATTTCCTTTTATTACTGGATTTAACACTTGGACAACTGTGCCATTTTCAAGGTAAATTTTTTATTTCATAAAAACCATGAACCAATGGCACCAGATGATGTATAATATCTCACTAATCATGACACAACTCATTTCACCTTCAGAGTATTCTTCCTCTGACCTAGGCATGCATTTTAGTGAACTTGGTGCAAAAAACTGCCTAAACACATGTTTTGGTAGATCCATAACTTTCTCCAAAAACACTCTTAAGACAAATTGAGACCATGGTTAGATATCCAGGTAAACAATATACAACCTTACAGGATGGTGCATGCATTTTTCTTAATCTATGAATTATGGTGGTCATTTTGCCAAGCCAATTTTGACTAATTTTCCCAAAAAGACTTGTTTTGGCAGACCCATATCTTTTTCTTCAGACACTTTTTATGAGAAATGAAACCACGGTTATATAGGTACTTCAACAAGATACAACATGGTAGGTCATGGCATGCATTTACTTTTACCTATGAATTATGGTGGACATTTTCATAAGGCAACTGCTTTAGAGCAATTTTTCATCACTTAGTCAATCTCCAAAATTTCACACAATTGCCAAACTTTTCCAGAATGACGTAAGATTGAAATAATGACTTCTTGATAGCACTGGAACACCATGATATGTATTTCCAGCTTCATCACACATGCCACATCATCATGCATGCCATGTCATCACTTCCTTTGTCATTAATGAACTCATTTCATTGAGTTTTCTCTGCCACCATATCCTTGGTTATTCCTTGGTCATTACTAAACTCCTTTGACATCAATGACAACCAAATTCAACAATTCCCAATAACATACATTGGTGACCACTAAGAATTGGATGGGATAACCTCTTGGGTTATGTGTACTTTGTAGCTAACGGGTATTTAGCTTATTCTTTTATAGAAAATAGAAATCACTCCATGTTATTCTTCTATCACTAATTGTCGAGATGTAAAATATTATCGCTGTCCTAAAACAGAGAAGGCATAGTTTCACTGCAAATTATGTTCCAAAATATTAAATATCTGATTTATGATACATTTGATAAAGTCACATGGAGCTCATATTAGCTTTTTCTATTTTCTTGGAGTGATTTATTTATTCCCGTTACTTTGGTGAATACCCTTTCTGAAAGATTGGGTCCAATTTCATAATGTTCATGCAGTAAATATACAATTTGACCACCTTATAATAAATTGGATCACCATTCACATCTTAGTGTCTGCTGGATGGGTGCATGATTGGAAGGTGTGCAAGTATGTTTCTGTTGATTTCAATCTAAATGCTAGAAATGATAAAAAATTACATTACATAATAGCCACTATGATGTTTTGGCCATTGTGTTACAATCATCAAAACCTCATTTTGACAATATAATATTTTGATCCATGCAATCAATGTACAGACCCCACAGGTACATGTAATTCTTCTAATTGGGTTTATTCCTTATTTTAATGTTCATGATGCTAGTTCATATGTTGTCAACTTTTAATTGTTTGATTCATGTGGTAGGAAATCCCTGCAGTGGATGGAGTCTGCTGGATTTTCTAAGACTAATATTCTAATAAAATCTTGCATCCAAGTAACTAATCATGCTTGACCTTTACATAAATTCTTTGGGAACCTGCCCTTTTTTTACTAATTTAGTTGGATTCTTTCAAAGTATTAGTGAGTTGTGACTAATCACTTGAGATATTAGCAGTGCTCCACGGGGAATTGTCCCCAAGGGTTGTGAACGTGTTTCCCATGTTTCCTGCATCCCCAGGATAGAGGAACGGCGGGAGAAACGTTTATGTGTTAATATTTCCCCTTTCCCCAATTCTTAAAGGGTTCTAGCTCAATGGTAGAGCATCTACTTTACAAGCAGGAAGTTGAAGGTTCGATTCCTTTGTGCACTAATGATATTGCAATATTTTTGTTTTAAATAAAATACATTTTATTATGATTCATTATTGCTACGAGGGGGGTTCAAAACCCCCCTTGTATGTTTATATGATGGGGGTTCATAACCGCCCCCAAAGGTTTGTAAAGAGTTTTTTTTTTTTGGGGGGGGGGGGTGTTCGAACTGCCTTTGTAGGTACCTACGAGGGGGATTTAAAACCGCCCCCAAAGTTTTGTAAGAAATAATTTTAAGGGGGGTTTTGAACCATCCCCGTAGGTACCTATGAGGGGGGTTTATAACCGTCCTTAAAAGTGAATTTTGGGCGGGGGCTTTAGAACTGCCCCCAAAATTCCAAAAGTGACTTTTGGGGTGGGGGTTTAGAACCACACCCGAAAGTACAAAAGTGACTTTTGGAGGGGGTTTAGAACCGCCCCCAAAAGTCCAAAATTGACTTTTGGGGGAGGGGGGGTTTAGAACTACCCCCATTAGTCATTTTTGGGGGCGGTTTTGGCTTTGGAGCCGGTTTCTACAAAACCACCCTTAATAGCACCATCACTAAAAGTTTTGAATTTCAGGGGAGGTTCTGAACCCCCATCCTCCCCCCCAAAAAAACCACCCCTAAAAGTCACTTTTGGGGGCGATTTAGACTAAAAGTCAATTTTGGGGGCAATTTAGAACCACCCCCAAAAGTCACTTTTGGGGGCAATTTAGAACCGCCCCCAAAAGTCACTTTTAGGGGCGGTTTTGGGGGGGTTCAAAACCGCCCCTAAAAGTCAAAACTTTTAGTGTCAATGCTATTAGGGGCAGTTTTGTAAAGACCGCCTCCAAAGCCAAAACCACCCCCAAAAGTGACTTTTGGAGGAGGAAGACAACCACCCCTAAAAGTCAAATTTGTTGTAGTGAATGAATTTCATATTATCACATTCCATTATAAAAACATAACATCATCCTCATGAATATGAAGGAGCCACACGCTACAACATGCCATCATGAAAATATAATATCATCACCATGAATATGAAGGAACCATATGCTACTACATGCCATATCTTGATCACCATGAATGTGAAGAAATTGTATGCTACTACATGTCATCATGAAAACATAACACTGTCATGAGTATTAAAGAACATGACATTATGATACATTGTCATAATAGCATATCATCATGAATAGTGAACAATTGTATGCTACCTCACGCCCTTATAAGATTTCAAATTAAGCTATAAAGTCTTCATTGATTATCATCATCATTTTAAAACCACCATCATACTATTGTCATGAATAGTATAGAACAATATGACCACATCATCAAAATATCATGGTCATCATATCATATGCATCACAATACATCATGAATATTATGAACCATAGGTTATCTAACCCATTTTACATAATTGTACATCCACATCATATGTCTAGCAATATCTTGAATACCAACGAACTATACCAAGATATCATGTTAAAGGACACCATCACAACATTATCATATAAATATGAACATGTGTCATCATAAGGAACATAAAACCACATGTCATTATCATTCTCTATGGTATCCTATCACTAGTATAATAACGAATATTCAAA
Source organism: Pseudotsuga menziesii (assembly GCA_001517045.1). Classification (NCBI taxonomy): domain Eukaryota; kingdom Viridiplantae; phylum Streptophyta; class Pinopsida; order Pinales; family Pinaceae; genus Pseudotsuga; species Pseudotsuga menziesii. The sequence goes on along the minus strand of LPNX010432411.1, from coordinate 59,446 downwards.
GGGCATAGAGATACAACCTAACATTATATATATAGCCTCCAATCCTAAATTGGGTTTATAAGCACATTAATTTTTATAGCAGTAGTGTCGGTGAGGCCTTCTACTGTAGAGATAGACCCCCCTCCCCCTTAGGAATTTTTTTTTAACAATTACCATCTTATAAATTTTGGTCCATAGGTTATAACAATATAACTAAAAATAGTTGTACCATTTTTAACTTCTCTACTATCTTCTTCATGCCTGATATGTCAGTAACTATTGTGGAGGAAAGTGTTCCTATGGTTGGGGGTTAAGAGGCCACCAACATACTAGGGTTTAAAGACATATGTATAAAGTTCTGCAAGCAAACATAAGAAAGATTCAAATGTAAGAAATGCCCATACCTGATTCAATGAAGGCTGACCCAATATTTCCTTTAGCCCCCTTTCTGCTCCTCAATCTAAGAGACCTGCAAAACAAGCCTCAACATTCCTCAAACGAATTTGACTATATTTAAAGCAATGATAATAAAAATAACATGAAACACTAATATGATTAGCATTAACATATGATCATAAACAAAGGCATAACATACATTAGATAATGATTTGGAAAGGGAATAACATCACATCTTTATTATCAAGTGAAAGAAGTACAAAGTTTACCTTCTCCTCAAGCTAGGAACCTCATGAAACCTTGATCTAAATCTTTAGCTTCTCTTCTCCAAGGATCTCAGCCTCTAAGATATGTAATACAGGAAGATTGAATCTAGGGCAAAGGCAGGGGGGGATGAGAGTCCCAATTCCACCAACATAACAATGCAAAGTTTAAGTCCCCTTTCATGGACCCCTCTCCCTCTCTTATATACTTTTCTAAAGAGTTAGGGTCGAATAGGGATCAATTAAAACAGAAGGATCAGTTCCAAAACCACAGAAAACCACCCCAAATTCGATAATTTCCATAATTTATAATTTTTTGGACATTTTAGGGTAAACTCTCAGGTTTTATGAAGCAGAGTCATGAGTGTCAAGGGGAACTCACGGTCTTTCTTAAGCAAATTCGAGAGTATGTCAAAAATCTCCTTTTTAAGGTATTTCCATGCATTTTCAGGGGTTAATTTATTTTGTAAAGGTTTTCTTTATTCATATACCTTTTTTATGATCCATAGAAGAGGTTAAATGGAGTTACGAAACTCAACATATGGCTCCTCCAATCAAGGTGTTTTTCTAGTGGCTAAGAGTGACATTTCATGAAGTGTCGTTATGGAAGTGTCGACATACGATTAAAACATATGAAAATTTTCACAGGAAGAGAGGTGTCATTTTAGGCTATAACAAATTCCCCCTAATATATGAGGTTAGAGGTGAAAACGATAGCCGAAATACATTATAAAAATGAAACAATTGAGATGAGAAGTCAAAGAGACGAAGAATCCAATATCAATTGCTCGAACGAAGGTACCTTAAAGAGAGATAAATGTCAGACAAAACTGATCTCTGGGACATACATGTCCATATACAAATCATCACCATAAATATACAGGTGGATCCAACATGTGTATAATTGAAGTAACTATCATGGTCGCACAATATGAAAAAAGGCGCCATATAAAATCTAAAGGAGTCATGGCCACAAATGAAAAAGGTGGATCCATGCTAAATAATTGATAATAGCCACAAGAATACAAGGTGGATCTATGTCTTAGCAAATGTCATATGAAGAGTGACAAAGTCTTGCACAACTCGGGCAATAATAAAATATGATGATGCTACTATCATCCCAAGGTCTTCAACCCAAGCCACACAAAGGTATGAATCCTAACCATACGAATAAAGGAGCTGAGGTTGAACATGGAGGAAGTCAGTTGATTATTTGTCATTGATGATGACTGTTAATAAACATGAGCGAAACCGCCATTAATGAAAATGGTCCCCAAGGTACCTAGTACATTTTAACAAGTGTGAATAAGTGTGAATAAATGGTCTTGAATTCAAACACTTGAAGAATCCATCGAGTAGGACACATTAAGGAATTCCCACAACCTAATAGCGAGGGAAATTTCCACTGATGACTACAATCCCCAAGGTACTGTCATAAACTCTAAATCTCAATCCCAGACAAATATGTGTTGAATTCGATAGGAAGAGATCTATTGGAAGGAAGGAATTAAGGCATCCTCCATCATCCAACATGAGGTAAGTTAAAGACTAATTAGATCTAGAACTCATACAAAGTTTCACAGCAAGGACCATTGAAGACTTTATGTAATGAAGTGATACCAGGGAGTGGCCGACACAAAAGTTCAAGGAAACTGCAAAATGTCCGACAAAGGTTTATCCTTGAACAATGAGCATGACACAATAGTGACTTAGGAAACTTTGACACGAAGGGACCAATGATACAAATATGCAATGCAGGAGACATTGATTGATTCCCCATATAATTGGAAAAAGAGCCAACTATTTACTCGAAATCAGGATAAGGTAAAAACCTAGAACCCAACTGTTGATAGACTCATAAATGGTGTCTTTTTCAAGGAGACAAGACTTGTTGCTGCGATGCAAAAGACATATGAATGAACTTTCATTTCCCTCTTTCTTGTAAAGGTTTAACAAGTCCAAGAAAGAAAACTCGGGACCTTCGTCATTGTTGGCAATTTTGAATAAAACCACTTATACTATGAAACGAGAACTTGACGCAATTCTCATTTTTCTCTCTCCTAATTTTAGTAGCTATGTTTACCTCTATTTCAAGAAGGGTTGATACCAATATCACACATTTTCATTTTGAGGAAATTTTTTGGGCCTTGGAATCATTTTTGTTAGAAAATATTTTTAATTTATATTTTCAAGTGCGTTTTTTATAAATTTTAAAAAATAGCATACATTTAGAAGCAAGTTGTAATGAAAAACATATGCATTTTGCAATTTTTTCTTTGAAATAAGACATTTTTTATGGACAAAATAAGACATTTTTATTGACAAAATTGTAAAAAAATCTAGAAAATAAAGACATTTAAAACCATTTTCAATGGATCTTCTGAGACTTTTTGTATAAAAATGATACTATTTCATATTTTTTTCCAAAAAAGTAGTGATTCAAATAAATTCAAGAAAAACTATACCATATATTTGTAAATGACATATACAAAACATTATATATAGAAATTTTATTTCTAAAATAAAGTCTGAAATTCAAAACATTACTAATATATCTCATCAAAAAGTTGTCAAATTCAACATTGTCAAAAACAAAAATAAAAATAAAAACAAATAAAGCAAATAAACTAAACAAAAATAAACTAAGCTAAAATCAAACTAAACTAAACTACAATTAAATTAAATTAAACTAAACTAGACTAAACTAAACTAAAATAAAATAAAATAAACTAAAGAAAATAGCAACAAAAATAAACAAATAAACAAATAAAAAACAAATAAAACAAAATAGGCGAACATTAGCCCGGGTGGAGTGTAAAAGTGGGTAGGGAGGGGTTGCACAAATCTGAGAATCACACCAACCCTCCCTACCCCCTTTTACACACCACCTCCACCATCCCGCCACCACTCCACCATCACATTCTCCATATCCTGACCCTTCCCTACGTAAACATTAGTTTTTCGAAAAATACGTTTACACTTTTTTTTATAAAGTTTAAAAACATTAGTGTTTTACATAATTTCTTTTGTCTTTTACTTATTTTCTAAAATATTTTTTCATTTTTTTTAATTTTTATCTTTAAGCTTGTCTTTTTTTTAGTTAAAAAAATCAAAATTTGTTTTAACTTTTTTACAAGTTCCTTTCTTTTTATTTAATCTTTTAAGTTTTGGGGATAAAATTATATGAATCATTTGTTCTTGTATGGTATAATATATGATTTCATTATGAATAACATCATAATTTCTTTGATTTTCTATGGCTAGAGTGGTGAAATTATTTATGAACATTTTTTTTGTTTAATATGCAAGTTTCAAAAAAGTTGTAATTTATCTCTTGAAGAAAAATATATATATATTTCCAATTGAGGGGTTGATTTTAAAGTTTTTGTAAACAATAGTATGGGATGTTTAGACCATGGCTCTATTTTTACCCTGAAAAAAAAGTGTATACTAGTATCAACACTTTTCTATTTGGGGGGTGTTTTTGGTGTTTTTAATGCAAAAATCATTGTTTTTATGGCTAGAGTTCTCGTTCTTAGTGTAACGTTCTCGTTTCATAGTATAAGTGGTTAGAAGAGATACAATAAAGCTTGATAAAGCACTAATCCATGGATTTTACGATCCTGAATTAGTGAATGCTCAACGGTGTTGTCATAGTTTTGAGAGTATGAAAACTCCAAAGAAGACTCTAGGGGGGAATTTTTTTGTAAGGTTAGTATACTAAGTTCAAAAAAGTATAAAACAATCTAGAGGAGAACTATCTTAGTCCACTAGAACTAAGTTATTCCTTTTTAGTAGTTAGTCGGCAAGGTCTGAAAAAGGGATAAACTATCACCGTACCGATGCTCCTTCAATAGCAAGCATAAACGCTTTAGTTTTAATGAGTGTGAAGGGAAGCAAGATCACTCATGAAAATCCATTTATTTACGAGAATGGTATGAAAATCAGTTAACTTGATGCTTTGTACTAGGGTTTAATGAGCATGACAATGGCATAAAGAACGCTCGAAATCTTTTTCATGTTTATGTCCAGAGCATGAAAAAAAGAGAAAAGTAAGCTCGAACATGTTCATTTTCCATAATTTTACTCCTCCAGGCCCGGAAAAGAGATAAATCTATACCTGAAGATACTCTTCTAGATTCTGAAGAAAATAGAGTATTCCTTTTTCATAAGTAATCCACATGGCTCGGAAAATGGGTAAACTTATAACTATGTGGATTTTCCTTCACATCCTTTAACGATTTTGAAGGGACAAGCAAACTCGGTGATCTAGTCAAATTTAAGGAGTCAGACTAGGGCTTGAATATAACTCCATATATTTCCTGTAAAGTTTTAACGAGCCCGAAAAATTCAAATCGTGGCCTCCTTACTGTTTCTAATGAGCTCGAAGGAAAGAAGAAAGAATGCTCTAAATGCAAGGAGATGAGTGTCAGAGGCATGTGAAACTAGTCCCAAGCACAAGGAACAATTCTAAGCATAGTGCAAGGAACACAAGCAAGATAAGGACACTCAAGAAGCGTCTCCTCTAGATAATGGATGTCAAGTCACGGTGGAAAAATGGAACAACGTTGAGCGACGATGAGAGTAGAGATGAAGGCTTATATAATGAGCTAAAAGTGTGGAATCCAACATCAGGCTCATAAGGGCATGCAGAGTGTAAGCAAAAGAAGTTACAACTTGAACAACAAGGCAAGGCAAGTAAATTGTTGTGAATTCCATTAAGAATCCGGTCTCCAAGAAACAACAGTATCAAGGTCATATTCAAAAGAAAGGTCTGATACATGTCACTTTGGTAGAAACACTTGCAACTTTTCTATATTCTACAAAAGGTGTAGTCAAGGAAGAATCGACTAAGGAAGACTCTATAAGGCCAAGACCTGAGGATTTATAATCAATAACATCAACCTCAAGAGGATACCTAAAGTTAACAAGGGTGAAAGAGTCTATAGAAACAAACTCAATATCACAGGAGTCGAAAAACATACAAGCAAAATCAAAATCATCAGGATGACGACTTGCTGCGCGATGGGAGAGTCCAAACACTCAACAATGCAATCATAGGAGGATTAATCATCAAATGGATCAAACTCACTAATAAATTCATGGTTGGACTTAAATACAACTAAGTTGACATCCATCAGAAGGTCAGACTATATCAAAGACTCAAGGAAGACTTCATCCGAAGGAAGGAGGCCATCCGAGATAGGACACGTGTCTAAACATTCAGTTGAATCAATAGGGTGGAGAGAAGGATCCAAAGTCTCTATTGGGTAGATCACCTGGGTCAGTTACTAGGACCAATTCCTAAGAAGGTAAGCATGATTCAAGAGGAATATTCTTAGTAGCAATTAAACATGAGGGATATTAGGCCACATAATTAACACTTGGCGGGTTAGTGTCTACTCAAACACTGGGAATTAACAAATGATAAACTTGCTCTATAGTTGGGTTAGGAGGATCGACAAATGACAATTGTTTGATAGTGACAATGATTTCGTTATGAGGGAAATAAATCACACGAAAGAGTGTAGACACTACATCTTTCATAGAATATACATAACCATGCCCAAGGAGCATATTTAAGTCCAAGGGGTCCTCAATAACCATCAAATAAACTAAGCCAATCTTCCCACTCAAAGTAACAAGTACTTGAGTAATAATTTCCATAGCTTGACTAGTTCTTCTATCAAAATCCAACAACTGATCATCATTTAACATAAGGCTGGGAGATCCCATGCCTCTCCAAGAACGTGCGGATTAAAATACTAACAGAGGCTCCTTCATCTACAATACAAAGAGAAATCATGTAGTGTTCAACTTGGACCTTTATCTGGAAAGGTGCAGCCAAAGGAAGGGGTGGCTCAGCTAGGCTATCCCAATCAAAGGAAGCAATCCAAGAACTTGGTGGGGGTTCATTCAAAATGAAGTCAGTTCTCCCTTGTTCAAAAAGTTTTGAACTGGCAGTGAGTGAAATGTGACTAGTAGAATACTGAGATTAATCGAAGATGGCATTGATTCAACCACTTGATGAATCTCACTCTCTGAAGGAAGTTGGGATCAACCAAATATAACATTAGTTCAATCACTTGGTAAAGGTCACTCTCTGAAGGAAGAGTGGGGAGAATGAAATACCGCATTGGTTATACCACTTGATCAACCAAAGGTTGAATAGGCGGTTGAGAAACTACAAGATGTTCAGAAATAGGATGTCCTTGGAACCATACTCTTTGTACATCTGCAATGGCATGGAAATGGTGAGTAAGGTGGTATCTTTCGTAAAGCTTACAAGGTAACATGGGATTGCATTTTGAACGATTCATCTTTTCAACAGTATCAACATGACTTACAGTGGCTGAATATTTTCCCCCAACATGGACTCAAGAGGCTGAGAGACTAGGTTCATCCTGAATAGGAGAGGCTAGTTGTTTCCCCCCAGCATGACTTCCAGAGGTTGGGTGGTTAGGATCAACATGCTTTGCAAAGGTTGAGTGTGTTCCTCGAGAATTACTTCCAGAGCCTGGGTGGTTGGGTCCAACATGACTTGCATAAGTTGGATGGATGTCCCCAGAATAACCTGCAAAGGCTGGGTGTTTAGGGTCAACTTGACTTGCATATTTTGATGGAGGTCCCCTAAAATGACCTACAGAGACTTAGTGACTGAGTTCAGCATGACTTGTAGAGGTTGAAAAGGTGGCCCCAGCATGACCTACAGAGGCTAGGTGTGTGCCCCCTTGCTTTTGTGTCTTCTTCATGTTCTTCCTTCTTTTAATCCTTTTAGACTGCAGGTTACTAGTATCATAACTTTCACCGCATGAGGTAAAAGGAGGAGGATATTTTTCTACAGGAGAAGGTGTTGTAAAGGAAAGTTTCCAATGGCTAGGGTTAAAGAGTCCATCAATGTACTGGGGTTGAAAGGTGGATGTATAATGTTCAACAAGCATATATAAACAAGATTCAGAGATTAGAATGGTTCATACCTTAGCCAAACTAAGGTTGATCAAAGCATCCCTTCAATCCTTCTCTTGCTCCTCTTGCTCCAAGAGACTTGCAAAATGAATTATACCTTCCTCAAACCAAATAGACTATATGAAAGGAGATTATATTCAATGAAACATGAAAACACAATCTGATAAATAACATCATATAATCATAATCAAATATTCAATATACAAGACACATTGATTTGGGAAGAACAAGGACATCACATCTTTATTAATCTTGAAAACAAGTACAAATATACCTTTTCTCCAAGTTCAGCACCTCACTAAACCCTGATCTGGTTCTGTTGCTTCTCTTCTCCAAGGAACTCAGCCTCCAATCTCTGCAACACAAGGAGAAAGCTTCTAGGGAAAAGGTGTGGGCAAAGAGAGCTCCAAATCCTCCAGCATAACAATGCAAAGATTCAATTCCCCTCTCATGGACCTACATACCTCTATTTATATGCTTTATGAAGAGTTAGGATCGAAGACAAAGTAGTTACAACTAAAGGAATCAGTTGCATAACTACCCAAACTACCTGAATTTCAAAATACGTATTTTTTTGATATTTTTTGGAGGAATACGTGGGTTACAGAGACAACAGTCGCATATGTAGGAATTATATGCGGGTTGCAATGCAAAAAGTCATGTATTTAAGGTTTACACAAGTATTATATATAGCAACTCGTGTATGTATGTGGGTTTCCTTAAGGCAACTCGCGTATGCATCAAAAAATCTTATTTTTAGGGTACTTCTAGGAATTCTCAGACTTTGGTGCCTTCTATAAAGTTTTATCTAACTGAAATATATTTCTAATGGTGCAAAGATGAGGTCAAACGGATTTACAAAACTCAAGATATGTATCCTCCAAGTTAGGTGTTTTCTCGGTGACTTTCATGAAGTGTCAGCATGAAAGTGTCGACATGCGACAAAATCATGGAAAGTGGTCATAGGAAGAGATGTGTCATTTTGAGCTATAAAATATGCCCCCTAATGTATGAGGTTAGAGGGGAAGATGATAGCCAAAATACATTATAAAGGAAACAACTGAGTATGGAGAGAGTAGAGAATCCAAGATCGAAAGGCTCGAACAAAGGTACCTGAAAGAGAGATAAATGTAAGACAAAAACTAATCTCTGGGACATGCAAGTCCATATACAAATCATCGCCATAAAGATATAAGCGAATCCAACATATGTATAAGTGATGAAACTATGATGGTCACTCAATATGCAAAAAGGTGCCATATCAAACCTAAAGGAGTCATGGCCACAAATGAACAACCGATCATAGCCATAAGAATACAAGGTGGATCTATGTCTCAGCAAAATGTCATATAAAATGTAACAAGGTCTTGCGCAGCTTGGGAAATAGAAAAAATGATGATGATACTGTCAGCCCAAGGTCTTCAATCCAAACTGCCCAAAAGGTATGAATCCTAACCATGCGAATAAAGGAGTTGAAATCGAACATGGAGGAAACTGTTTGATTACCGCTCAATAATGAGAACCGTTAACAAACGTGAGGGAAACCACCATTAATGAAAATGGTCCCCAAGGCACCTAGTACTTTCTAACAAGTGTGAATACAAGGACTTGAAGTCGAACACTTTAAGAATCCATCGACTAGGAGACATTAAGGTATTTCCACTACCCAATAGCGAGGGAAATTGCCACTGATGACTACAATCCCCAAGGTACTGTCATAAAAATCTAAATCTCATTTCCAGATCAAGATGTGTTGTATTCGATAGGAAGAGATCCGTTGGAAGGAAGGCATTAAGGCATCATTCATCATTCAACACGAGGTAAGCCAAAGACTAATTGGATCTGGAATTGGTACTAAATTTCACGACAAGAAACGTTGAAGACATGATGTAATGAACTGATACCAAGGAATGGCTGACACAAAAGGTCAAGGCAACTACAAAATGGCCAACAAAGTTTTAATCCTTGAACAGTGAGCACGACACAAAAGAGACTTAGGCATCTTTTGACACAAAAGGACCAACGACACAAATCTACAATGTAGGAGACGTTGACAGATTCCCCATATAATTGTAAAAGAAACCAACCGAATGAGTAAGAAACTTTGAATTGGGAGAAGGCCAAAATACTAGGACCCAACTGTTGATAGACTCAAAACTGGTGCTTTGTTCAAATAAACAAGACTTGCTGCCATGATGTAAAAAACATGTGAATGAACTTTCCTTCCCCTCTTTGTTATAAAGGTTTAACGAGTCCAAGAAAGCAAACTTGGGACCTTCTTCATTTTTATCAAGCTCCAAGAAGAGACAGAAGAATGCTAGATAAAGCACTTATTTGTGGATTTTATGAGCCTGACCTAGTACATGCTCGACAATGTTTTCATAGTTTAAAGAGTTTGAAAACTCCAAAGAAGACTCCAGGGGGGGGACTTTTTCATCCAATTTAGTCTCCTGATGTTGAAAAAGTATAAAATAAACCACAGAAGAACTCTCTTAGCTTCCGAAGAAGTAAGGCGCACCTTTTTCATACTTAGTCAGGAAGGTTCGTAAAAGGTTAAACTACCACCTACCCAACGCTCCTTCAAAAGTAGCATATAGCCTGAGTTTTACGAGTGTGAAGGAAGGCCAGATCACTTGGAAAGATCCATTTGATTACGAGGAATGGGGCTTACAACAATAAACTCGATGCTTTGTTCTTTAGGTTTTAACGAGCATCACAAAGACATAAATTACACTTGGAATCTTTTTCATGTTTAGCTCCAGAGCACGAAAAAGAGAAAACTAAGCTCATACTAGGTGTTCCTTTTCCGTAAATTTAGTCCCTCGGGTTCGGAAAAGCGATAAACCTATGCCTAAGAATACTCTTCTCAATTTCGAATAAAAGAGAGTGTACTTTTCTCATACTATTCCACATGATCTGAGAAAGCGATAACCAACCACCAATGTGGATACCCATTCACATATTCTTAATGAGCCTGAACGGACAAGTTTACTTGGCAGTCAAGTCTATTTTGAGGAGTCAGACCTGGGCCTCGGCCTCCTTACCGTTTTTAACGAGCTCGAAGGAGAGCAGAAAGAATGCTCTAAATGCGAAGAGACGAGTGTCAGGGGCAAGCAAAACTAGTTCCAAGCGCAAGGAACAAACCTATGCATAATGCAAGGAACATGAGCAGGATAAAGACACTCAGCGAACGTCTCCTCAAGGTAAGGGGTGTCAAGTTGCCAAGGAAAAATGATACAAGGCTTAGCGACAATGAAAAAAAAGATGAGGACTTATACAACGAGCTAAAAGCATGGAAGCCGGCATCAGGCTCATAAGCACGAGAAGGGCACATGTAAATGCAGTTACAACTTAAACAACAAGACAAGGCTAGTAAACAGCTGTGAATCCAACTAAGAATCATGTCTCCAAGAAACAACAACATCAGGATCATATTCAAAAGAAAAGATCCGGTGCGGGTCACTTTGGCAGGAACACATGTGACTTTGCTATCTTCTATAAAAGGTAAATTCAAGGCAGAATCGACTGAAGAATATTCTATAGCACCAAGGCTCAAGGGTTTATAATCAGTAATATCAACCTCAGAATGAGAGAAAAAATCAAAAAGGGAGATAGAGTCTACAGGAACAAACTCAGTATCACGGGAGTTGAAAAATTCATAAGAAAAATCAAACTCATCAGGATCACTGACTTGTTGTTCGAAGGGAGATTCCAAAAACTAAAAAATTCCAACATAAGAAGACCAATCCATGGAAAGATCAGGCTTACTAAGCAAATCAAGGTTAGACTTAGTCACAACTGAATTGACATCCAATAGAAAGTCAGACTGTATCAAAGACTCTAGGAAGACTTCATCCAAAGGAAGGAGATCATCCGAGATAGGACACTCTTTCAAATGGATCGACAGAGTGGAGAGCGGGCTCCACAGTCTGTATAGGATGAATCACCTGGTCAACTGCTGGGACCAAGTCCCAGGAAGGTAAGCAAGAAAACAAAGGCTGCTTCTCAATAGCAATTAAACGCAAAGGACATGAGGCCACATAGCTCACCTATGGTGGGGTAGTGTCTATAGAAACACTGGGAATCAATAAAGGAAAGACTTGGTCTCTAGTTAAGTCAAGAGACGGATCAAGAAAATCCAACTGACCGATAGTGACAATTTCTTCGCCATGATTAAAGTACATCACACAAAATAATGTTAACACCACAGCTTGCATGGAATAGACATAATTACATCCAAGGAGCATATTGAAGTCCAAGGGGTCTTCTATCACCATGAAGTCAACTAATACGGTCTTCCCACCCAAAGTAACAGGTGTTTGAGCAATAATTCCCAAGGCTATACAAGTTCTTCTATCAAATGCTAGTAATTGACTAGCAGTTGACACAAGGCTGGAAGATCCCGTTCCTCGCCAAGCACAAGCAGACAAGATACTAACTGAAGCTCCTTCATCAACAATACAACAAGCAATTGTGTATGGTTCAACTTTGACCTTTATCTGGAAAGGTAAATTAGAAATAAGGCGTGGCTCAACTAGGCTATCCCAATCAAAGGAAGCAATCCGAGATCTTGGTGGGAGTTGATCCGAGGTGAATTCAGTGCCCCCTTGTTCAATAAGTTTTGAACTGGCAGTGAAGAAAACGTGACTAGCAGACACTTCACTCTCCAAAGGAAGAGTGGGATTGATCGACAATGGAATCGATTCAACCGCTTCATGAAAGTCACTCTCCGAAGGGAGAGTGGGATTGACCAAAGATGACATTGGTTCAATCACATCGGGATCACTCTCCGAAAGAAGAGTGGGATTGACCAAATCTGATATTGGTTCGACCACTTGATCAACCAAAGGTTGAGTAGGTTGTTGAGAAACTATAGGTTGTTTAGGAGAAGGAAATTCTTGAGTCTCGGACCACACTCTTCGCACCTCTATGACAGCAGGGCACTAGTGAGTAAGATGATATCCCTCACATAGCTTACAAGGGAACTTAAATTTGCACTTCGAACAACCAGTTTTCTCAATGGTGTCAAAATGACTAGCAGTGGCTGACTGTTTTCTCTCAGCATGATCAACAAAGGTTGAGAGTTTGCCTCCAGCATGACCACCAGAGGCTAGATGACTGGGTCCAACCTGACTAAGAGAGCTTGGTTGTTGAAAAACTTCAAAATGTTCAAAAACGGGATGACCATGAAACCAAACTCTTCGCACCTCCGCAATAGAAGGGCATTTATAAGTAAGGTGGTCTCCCTCACAAAGCTTACAAGGAAACTTGGGCTTGTGTTTTCAACAGGTATTCTTTTCAACAGTTTCACTGACGACTTGCAGTGGCTGACAGATTGTCTTCAGCATGAACCACAGAGGCTAAGAGACTACCCCCAACATGACCTGCAAAGGCTGAGAGACTGGATCTAACATGACTTGCAGAGGTTGGATGAGCACCACCAGCATGAAAAACAGAGGCTGAATGGTTAGGATCAACATGCTTTGCAACAAGTGAGTGTGTGCCCCAAGCATGAACTGCAGAGGCTGGGTGGATGGATCCAACATGACTTGCATAGGTTGGATGGAGAGGTTCAACTTGAACAGAGGTTGAACAGGTGCCCTCAGCATGAACTACATAGGCTGAGTGACTAGATCCAATGTGACCTGGAAAGGTTGGAAGGATCCCACCAGCATGATCAACAGAGGCTGGATGGTGAAGATCAACTTGACTTGCATATAAGGTTGAGTGCTTAGACCCAACACGAATTGCAAAGGTTGGATAGGTGCCCCCAACATCAACTACAGATCCTGGGTGGTGAGTTTCAACTTGACTTGCAGAGGTTGAATAGGTTCCCCCTTTCTTATGTGTCTTCTTCCTATTCCTCCTTCTTTTACTCCTTTTAGACTGTCGGTTACTAGTATCAATACTTTCACCGCATGAGGTAGAAGGGGGAGGAGAATCAACTACATGTGAAGCAGAATCAGTTTTTTGATGCCATTGATATAAGGAGCTTACTTGAGAAGCATCAAGAGCATTCAGGATAGTTGGAGTGGAAAACAACCACACCGGTAGCCCTAGGGTGAATCCAGGAAGATTCAAGGTGGCCATCAAGGGAACACCAACATTCCCCGTGAGAGGAATAGTATAAGGAGTTCCCAGCATGGGGATCTCTTGGTTGGTGTTCAAAGGGGTGTTAGCCATAGTTTCAAACAATAAGACAGAGTCTGAGGTTGACAGGAAACCAAAAGTACAAAGCACACACCTAAAGGCAAACTAAGTACAGACAAGCCACAAAGCACCCACTAAAAAGTTCCTAAAGCCAAACAGACAAACAGGTATAAGATATGCTTTCCAAAATAAAGTTGATAGACAGTTACTTGGTGTCCCTGTAGATGTTCTTAGGCACAAGCGGAGGAATCACCCACCGCCCTCCCACGCCTTCTACCGGGGTTACCTTCCAAGCCTCTCCAAGGTCAACCAAAAATAGCCTTTCGGTGTACCTATATATGAACCCTGGATGTAAAAGAGACTAAAGGATACCTTAACTATATTGACAGTCTCGGGGCACAATCGCAAGCTTGGTTTGTACGCATGTGCAGGGTAGCAAATCTTGAAATCCTGTCTAAGACAGAATCCCCAAATGCGCAAAAACCTTGGTCTACTCTTTGACAAGAAATTAGAGGGTTATCTCCTCAGTCCAAGCCTCCATGCGGGCTTGTGCTTAACTCTTGTTTGAGAAGAGCTTCTCAGATACAATCAACATAGAAGAGGATTTACTTAGTAATTGGTCAACTATGTCTGAATTTAAACACTTGTAGGGAGTTTAAACTCCCTATCCCACAAGTCTAGCCTAAGCTAGTTGGTGCATGACCCTATAAAATAAAACTTACTAATCATTTTTAAATTATATCATTTATTTTAAGGGTTGTTTTTAGTCAGAGGGTAAATGGTGTGAAACTTATGTGGTGTTTTGACTCAAAGTTCAAACAAAATTACCAAGCAAAGAGAAATGAAATGCAAAAAGCAAAAACTATTCTCTTTCTTTTTTCAAATAGAAAACTTGAAAGCCACAAAAGAACAAATTCTTTTTATTTTTTTCAAAAAAAATGATATGCCATGCAATCTAGACTAAAAAAGTAATCTACATGCATATAAAGTAAACATGTGTTTTTTTTCTTTTTCTTTTATAAATGCAAAAGAAAAACTACCTACAAACAAAAGTATGTAGATGACAGGAACAAAGAAAAAGGAACTCTACTATACAACCACCCAAAAGACTCTAGAACGCCCTAAAGTCAGTATAAACCCTACTTGGAAGGAATGCTTGCATAAAATACAAGTCAACTATTTTGGCATGGTGAAGTTAACCAACAAAATAAGAAGGAAACAAAAACCAACAAGCTTCTGAACTCAAACAAAGACCACTAACAGAGGCCGAGCAAAAACATAATCCAAAAATCATGCCAAGCAAAGGGGGTGGGGGGAAAGAGCAAAGAACAAACCCTAATGCTATAAAAAGGCTTACCACATAAATAAAAAACAACCAAAAGGGATGACAATAACTCCTTGGAGTCATGCACCTGCAGAGGACCCCAAAATACCTACCAAACAACCCACAACGGCAGAAAAAACCACAAAAATGAGGAAAACATTATTTTAGGGGAACACGCGGCTTGTACTACTGACAGGTCGTGTATCCTACATAGGTTGACAGTATAGAAAATCACATGTACAAGAAAACATGGGTTGTGCTACTGACCGGTCGCATACCATACGTGGGTTGACAGTATAACAAGTCGCGTGTACAAACCAAACATGCGACTGTCCAGTCTGCAACTCGCGTATGGGTGGAAAAAATCCCAAAAAAGGTCATAAACTGCCTTAGGAAGGCAGGGGAGGTGTTCTATCAAATAGATAAAGTGTTCCTAAGTGGCAAGAAAGACCTGAAACTTTACAAATGGTTGAAAGAAATACAGAGAAACCCCAAACAGACAAGGCTCTCCCCAGCAGAGTCGCCAGTTCTGTTGTAAAGTAAAGTTTCCTATGGCTAGGTTTTAAGAGGCCATCAACGTACTGGGGTTGAAAGGTGGATGTATAATGTTTAGTAAGCATATATAAACAATATTCATAGATTAGAATGGTTCATACCTTAGACAAACTAAGTTTGATCCAAGCATCCCTTCAATCCTTCTCTTTCTCCTCTTGCTCCAAGAAACCTGCAAAACAAATTATACCTTCCTCAAACCAAATAGACTATATGAAAGGAGATTATATTCAATGAAACATGAAAAAATAATCTGATAAATAACATCATATAATCATAATCAGAGATTCAATATACAAGACACATTGATTTGGGAACAAGAAGGACATCACATCTTTATTAATCTTGAAAACAAGTACAAATATACCTTCTCTCCAAATTCGGCACCTCACAAGACCTTGATCTGGTTCTGCTTCTTCTCTTCTCCAAGGAACTCATCCTTCAAGCTCTACAACACAAGGAGAAAGCTTCCAGGGCAAAGGTGTGGGCAAAGAGAGCTCCAAATCCTCTAGCATAACAATGCAAAGATTCAAGTCCCCTCTCATGGACCTCCCTACCTCTATTTATATGCTTATGAAGAGTTAGGTTCAAAGACAAAGTAGTTACAATTGAAGGATTCAGTTGCATAACTACCCAAACTACCTGAATTCCAAAATACGTATTTTTTTGACAATTTTTGGAGGAATACGCAGGTTGCAGAGACAACAGTCACGTATGCAGGAAGTATACGCGGGTTGCAATGAAAAAAGTTGCATATTTAAGACGTACGTGAGTATTATATATAGCAACTCGCGTATGTAAGTGGGTTTCCTTAATGCAACTTGTGTATGCATCACAAAATCTCATTTTTAGGGTACTTATAGGCATTTCCAGACTTTGGTGTCTTCTGTAAATTTTTAGCTAACTGAAATATATTTCTAACGATGCAAAGATGAGGTCAAACAGAGCTACAAAACTCAATATATGTATCCTCCAAGTTAGGTGTTTTCTAGGTGACTTTCATGAAGTGTCGTCATGGAAGTGTCAACATGCGACGAAATCATAGGAAAGTGGTCACAGGAAGAGATGTGTCATTTTGATCTATAACAGAAGGGGAGAAATTATTTTGATTCCCTTGATATAAAGTGCTTGCTTGCGAAGCATCGGGATAATTGAGGACAATTGGAGAGGAAAACAACCAAACCGGTATCCCAAGGGTGAATCCAGGTAGATTCAAAGTGTCCATCAAAGGAACACCAACATTCCCAATAAAAGGAAAAGCACAAGAATCCCCTGTCCAGGGGGTCTCCTATTTGGTGTCTGTAGGGGTTCTAGTCATAGTTTCTGATAAGGACAAAGTCTAAGGTCAACTAGAAACCAACAATACAAAGAGCACACTACTAGAAAAAATTCCTAAGTATCAAACCAAGCACACATAGATACCTTCCAAAGGAGATTCTGGGATGATGAGGGTCCAAAACTAACCAGTGAAGGTAGAAGGATAGTTACCCGGGGTCTCGATATGAGTTTTTTGGGTGCAAGCAGTTGAATCACCAACCACCCTCCCAAATTATCGCATGGGTTTTCCTCCCACGCCTTCCCTAGGTACAGTGGTAATAGCCTTCCACCGTCACCCATGTAGAGTCCTAGATGTACATATACTAAGGCTACCAAAATCACAAAGAAAGTCTGACGGAATAGTATTTAGTCCAGCTGATGCACATGGGAAGGATACCTAAGACCGAAAAGCAAACAGTACCAGGCACCACATGGAGCCAGAAGGAGGTGCTGAGTAAGTCCCCAAACATGCAACAACTCTGGTGTGTGCTCTACCAAGTATAGGAGGAGTATCTCCACATCTCAGTAACACACAACCTCGTGCTTGACTCTTGTGTTAGAGGAGCTTTCCGATGTATTTCTTTAGGAAGTTGGATTTCCTGGATGAAAATCCACTAGGTTTGAGTTTAAATTTTTGGGCAGTTAAAGATGTCCCTAACCTAAAACACTAGCCTATACTAGTGTGTGTTGTCCCTAGAAATAAATTGTTACTAATATATTTTATATATTAAATGTTCCATTTAAGGGTTGTTGATTACTCAATGGTAGTGGAGGTGAAACCATTGGTGTTTCGACTTGAATGTAGAAACAATATGACTAAACAAAAGAGAAATCAAAATGAAAATGCAAACTTCTATTTCTCTTTTTTTTTCAAAACTAAAAGATGAAGGCTACGAAAGAAAAACTTCTTTTTGTATTTTTAAAAAATGACATGCAATGCACCTAATACTAAACCCTAGCCTACATGCATACAAAGAAATTACTTGTTATTTTTACTTTTATTTATAAATTTGAAAGAAAAAACATCCTACAAACTAATGCATGAAGATTATATAAACACAACAAAAGGACTCATGTTCTATAACCACCAAATAGACCCTAGGATTCCCTAAAGTCATAATAAACCCTACTTGGAAGGGAGGTTTGCAAAAGGGGACAAGCCAAATACTTTGATATGGAGAATTTAACGAACAAGAAAAGAAGGAAACAAATATCAAAAAGCTCCCGAGTTAGAACAAAGACTGCTAACAGAGGCTAACTAGAACCATGTACCAAAAATCATGCCAAGAAAGGAGGTGGGGGGAAAGAGAAAAAAGAAAACCTTAATGCTTCAGAAAGAGATCATAAACCAATTTAAGAGTCTATTCAAATGGATACACCACTTCATATTGTTCATATATAGACAAGGGACTCGACAAGAACCCTCAACCAGCAACAAACCACCCCTAACAGGCCCCAAAAGGGTGATAAAACTGTGAAATAGGGGAACTCGAGTGTTTCCTTAGGAAAGGTCGTGAGTTTCAACCTAGAACTCACAGGTTTCCTTAAGGAAAGGTGCAAGTACCTTCATAAATCACTACTCTACAATATAACAACTACAAGTGGGTGGTGGAAAACCTAAAAAAGGTTAGAAATTGCACTAGAAAAGAAAAGAAGGTGTCTAAGTAGACTTAAAATTTACTATTAGAAATCGAATGCCATTTAGATATTCAATAAGATAGTTCTTATAATGTTTGCAGTAAATGGAGAATGAAGATACAAACTGAACAAAACAAACCACACAGGAAACGGACAAGTATTGCTCAGGAATTTACAGTATCATTCACAATAATAATATCCGGTGTTACAATAGTTTACATAGGAAGAATTCAAATGCATGGGATATGAATTCAAATATCCCAACTGGATATGACTGTATCAAAATGAATATCTAACTCATGGTCTCTCAATCAATATCAGAGTCCAAAATCAACTACCAGATGTCCAACCAACTCAAATAGATAGTGACAGCTAGTTAACTCAGTGCAACTGAGTGTGGTAGGTGGGAAAAGGCACCTACTCCACATGCATCCATGCATTATCCATGCAAGACATGTTCTAGCTAATTTTTTGTGAACTAACTGAAAGTATCTGGAGGCTAACAAAGACTAACTAGTACTAACTCCAACTAACTGAAGTAGGTTGGTGCTGGGACTCCCAATGGATCCTAAAATGTAGGGATTGGTCTAGGAGGCGCCCAAACCAATGCATGCACATGAAGTAAGTGGCAATTAAGCTCTAGCAGTGTTCCCCACAATCCAGTGACTGGTACATGTGTCCCCATTAGGTCAAGTGGAACCAATGGTACTAGTGGATCCAATTAATTAATTAAGGTTCTTAAGTTAGGCTAATTAATATAATATATAGTATGTTCAAGGGAGGATTAATAATCCTAACACCCCCCTGAATCCTAACTTGGACAACTGTGGGCCCTGGTAACAAGACCATAGGTCATCCAATACACAATCTAAGAGACATAATACAAATGAGGTACGAAAACCTTTTGGAAAAACCCCCTCAAAATAGGAACTGAGAATCAAGCCTCAATGCCCAAAAGAGACCTAAGAAAGGAAAATCTCTTTTCAGTAAAATAATTGGTAAAAATATCTGCAATCTGATCCTCTGTCAGACAGTAGTGCAATGTAATGGTTTTGTCATGCACCAATTCCCAAATGTAGTGCATGTGAACCTCTATGCGCTTTTTCCTCTGTTTCTTAATAGGATCACTAGATATCTTTATTATACTTCGGTTGTCACAATAAAGATCTGCTATAGGTGAAGTTTGAATCCTGAACTTTGTCAAGATGCCATGCAGCCAAACTGCCTAAATACTTTCATTCACAGCTCCCTGATACTCTGCTTCTGTTGAAGAAAGTGCAATTGTTGCTTGCTTCTTGTTGGACCAACAAATTGGCCCAGATCCAATCATGAATACAAAACCCTAGGTGTATTTCCTATCATTTCCATCTCCTTCCCAGTATGATTCTGTAAATCCTATGAGATCTAGCAACATAGTGGATCCCATAATCAATAGTACCCTGCACATAGTGCAAGATCCTCTTTGATGCCTTCCAGTGCATCTCATGTGGCTCCTGCATACATCTGGCAGCAACAATCACAACATAGGATATGTCTGGTCTTGAATGAGTGAGATACAGAAAGCTTCCAATGAGCTGTCTGTAGAGAGTTTTTTCCACCAAAGGTGTGGAACCACCTTCTTCAATCCTGATTCCTGATAAAAAATGACAGGGGGCTACCTTGCAATCCTCCATGTGGAATCTCTTAAGCATGTATGATGAATACCTAGACTGTGAGATCATGATTCCTGAAGTCTTTTGACTTACTTCGAGACCAATGAACTATCTTAACAGTCCTAAGTAAGTCATAGTGAATGCTTTATTAAGAGTAGACTTGATGCTGCTCAATCTAGCAATAGAGTTATTGGTAATGAGAAAGTTATCCACATACAATACAACTAGAAGAAAGAACCCCTCCTTCTTTTTCATGTAGACATTGCAATCAGATTTACACCTTTCAAAATTCTGAGAGATGAGGAAGGCATCCATCTTGGAGTACCATGCCCTTGGAGCTTGTTCGAGTCCATACAGTGATTTCCTCAGTTTGCAGACTAAGGAAGGATCATCAATAAACCCCTCATGTTGTTTCATATATATCTCTTCCTCCAAATCACCATGGAGGAACGCACTCTTCACATTCATGTGATGTACTTCCCATCTCTTGGAAGTAGCAATGGCCAATACCAGCATGATGCAGTCCATTCTAGCTACTAGAGCGAATGTCTCATTATAGTCCAAGCCTTGGACCTAAGAGTACCCTTTTTCCACCAACCAAGCCTTGTACTTGGTTGTGGTCCCATCAACAGCTATTTTGGTTTTGTAGATCCAATTTCACTGTACCAGCTTCATTCATGGAGGTAAGGAGACAAGTTCCCAGGTCTAATTGTCATGTGGGGAATCAAACCCCTCATCCATGGTTGCATTCCATCTAGGATCATGGCAAGCCTCCTTGAAGGATTGAGGATCTGGCCCAAGCATTATAAAACACCTCTTAGGAAGAAGAGGATCTATGTGAGACAGAGAAACACTCTCCTTCTAATATTGGGACCTCATTCTTCTTTTGTCATATGGATCCCCAGCACCATCTTGAGCTGCTTCTATGAGCTTCTTAGCCCATTTAGGCTACTGGAATGAGGTAGATGTTGGATCTATATCTAGGTCCCTTTGAGGTGTAAGCTCAATGTCTAGATCATGTAGGGATGACTCCTCTTCTGAATATGAATCTGAAATGTCAGGAATTGAAGCTGAATCTGCAATAGGAAGTGAAGGATTTTTTATACCTTCATCAACTTCGAATGAAAGCTGTGGTGATGTTGGAGCTGTGTATGGCATGAAGTGAGAGAAAATGTATGCCTTGCAGGCATTATCAGCAATTCATTTCGCTACAAGATCCCTAGTTGTTATTTTTGTGATCTCCACTGATTCAAGTCCAAACACCACTTGTTTTGGTGAGACGGTGTGAGTCATATGATAAATAG
Source organism: Pseudotsuga menziesii (assembly GCA_001517045.1). NCBI lineage: Eukaryota > Viridiplantae > Streptophyta > Pinopsida > Pinales > Pinaceae > Pseudotsuga > Pseudotsuga menziesii. The sequence goes on along the minus strand of LPNX010432411.1, from coordinate 37,905 downwards.
ACAACGGGTTAGCTGCAAGGGAGGGAACATATAGGACATCTTTGAACACACCATGCTTTGCTCTGATGGAGCCTCTTCCTACTGCTATAATTTGGGAATCATCTCCCATGTGAATAGTGGGACCTTCTTTGATATTGAGAGAGGAGAAGAGATCCTTAGAGGCCACCATGTGATTGGAGGCTCCAGAATCAATAAAATATGTTGTAGACCGAGGTAGTCCTACTTTCAAAGCATGACATATTTCATGTCCATTATATGACTTCTTTGCTCTTTAGGGAGAAGAAATGTTATGTTGCTTGAGAAGGGCAGTCATTTCATCAAGTTGCTTCCTCATACAATGATCTTCAAGAGGGTACCCTTTTTCACAATAGGGACATAATTTATTCTCAAATTTCTTCTTCTTAGAGCCAAAGGCCCCTTCGGAAGTTTGTTGATTTTGTTTAGGATTCAAATCAGCTGCCTTTTGCTCCTTCTTCTTTGATTTCCCCTTTGGTTGCGCTTTGGAAGAGTCAGAGACTAGGAGAGCTTGATCTTTGGAGGTCTTGATGACTCCCATTCTCATCAATTAGTCTTTCTCCTTGATTAAGGACTCAAAAAAAGAATCTAAGGAAGGAACCATCCAATAAGGAAACCTTTCTCGCTTGGAATGAAATATGGAAACAAATATAGAATACTCAGGCCTAGTTTTCTAAGTATGGAAAGGACATTATGCTCATCCTTCCGATCTATCCCGCACTGTCTGCATTGGGGTACTAGAGACTTGAATTTAGTAAATAACTGCTCAGTAGTCTCAAAACTACTGGCATTAAAAGATACCAACTCATTCTCCATAATGTGTCCATGTATCTCATGTTGTTTCTTAAAGAAGCTATCAAACTTCTCCTAGTCTTCTCTGGGAGTCCTCAAGCCTTCTAGGTGAAAGAGGAGATCTCTGGAAATATAAGTACCCGAATGCTTCATCACAACGGTTCAGAATTTTGTTCCGCTCTACTGACTGATGAGACTCAGGATCCCATCCATGTATGATCCCATGGTAGCCATGATTTCGCAAGGCCAGCTGCATATCAATCCCCCAATCAAGATAATTGGAAGTTGTTAGTATCCCTAGTTCAGGAGTTTGAGAACTCATAATTTCTCTGGCTGGAAGTACTACAAAACTTCACACAAGCTACATAGCACCTGTCAATTTCACTACAATAACACACTAAAACATATGAACTGTTAGAATCATGGCCTTTCTCTCGACATGAACATATTTTCAAGGTCTGTCACGCCCTCTTCACTACTCTAAATAAATCCAGATCTAGAAAATTTTCATAGGGGACTTCTGTGGAAACCCAACTACTTCTGATGTTCAATGGAGAGAAACAACCATGAAACCCACCTGAGAAGGCTCTGATACCATATTAGAATTTGAATTCCATTTAGATATTCAAGCATATAGTTCTAATAATGTTTACAGTAAATGGATAATGAAGATACAAACTGAACAAAACAAACTACACAGGAAACGGATAAGTATTTCTCAGGAATTTATAGTATCATTCACAATAATAATATCCAATGTTACAATAGTTTACATAGGAAGAATTCGAATGCATGGGATATGAATTCAAATCTCCCAGGTGGATATGATTGTATCTAACTAAATCTCTAACTCATTGTCTCTCAATGAATGTCGAAGTCCAAAATCAACTCCCAGATGTCCAACCAACTCAAACAGACAGTGACAAGTAGTTAACTCAGTGCAACTGAGTGTGGCAGGTGGGAAAAGGCACCTACTCAACATGAATCCATGCATTATCCATGCAAGACATGTGCTAGCAAAATATTTGTGAACTAACTAAAAGTAACTGGGGGCTAACTAATACTAACTAGTACTAAATCCAACTAACTGAAGTAGGTTGGTGTCGGGACTCACAATGGCTCCTAAAATGTAGGATTGGTCTAGGAGGCACCCGAACTGATGCATGCACATAAAGTAAGTGGAATTTAACCTATAGAATTTTTCCCCACACTCCAATGACCGGTACATGTGTCCCCATTAGGCCAAGTGGAACCAATGGTACTAGTGGACCCAATTAATTAATTAAGGTTCCTACGTTAGGATAATTAATCTAATAGACAGTATGGTTAATGGAGGATTAATAATCCTAAGAGTTACTCCTAACTTGCAAGAAGGAACTAAAACCTTATACACTGGAAGAAAGACAAGGAAATCCCAAAACAAACAAGGCCTCCCCAATAGAGCCACTAGTTGTATTATGGAGGAAAGTGTTCCTGTGGATGGGGGTTAAGAGGCCACCAACATACTAGGGTTTAAAGACAAATGTATAAAGTTATGTAAGAAAACATAAGCAAGATTCAAAGGTAAGAAAGGATCATACTTTATCCACTGAAGGCTGATTCAATATTTCCTTTACCCCCTTTCCTACTCCTCAATCCAAGACACCTACAAAACAAGCTTTAGCCTTCCTCAAACCAATTCGATTATATGTAAAGCAATGATAATCAAAACAACATGAAACCCTAATATGATTAGCATTAACATATGATCATAAACAGAGGCATAACATAAATTAGACAATGATTTGGGAAGGGAAGAACATCACATCTTTATAATCAAGTGGAATAAGTACAAAGTATACCTTCTCCTCAAGTTAGGCACCTCACGAAACCGTGATCTGGATCTCCTGCTTCTCTTCTCCAAGGATCTCAGCCTCCAAGCTCTGCAACATAGGAAGATGGAATATAGGGAAAATGTAGGGGGGATGAGAGTCCCAATTCCACCACCATAACAATGCAAAGGTTAAGTCCCCTTTCATGGATCCCTCTCCCTCTCTTATATACTTTTCTAAATATTTAGGGTCAAATAGGGATCAGTTACAACTGAAGTATCAGTTTCAAAACCACCCAAACAATCCCAAGTTCAATAATTTCCATAATTTTATATTGTTTTCGCCATTTTAGGGGAAACTCGCAGGTTTTATGAAGCAGAGTCGCAAGTGACAAGGGAAACTCCTAGGTTTGCTTAAGCAAACTCGCAAGTAGGTCATAAAATATCTTTTTCAAGGTATTTCTATGCATTTTTAAGGGTTAGTGTCTTCTAGAAAGTTTTTCCTTGCTCAGATACTTTTTTGATGGTCTAAAGAAGAGGTTAAATGGATTTACGAAACTCAATATATGGATCCTCCAATCAAGGTGTTTTTTCAGTGACTAACAATGACTTTTCATGAAGTGTCGTCATGGAAGTGTCAATATACGAAGAAAACATGTGAAAGTTGTCACAAGCAGAGATGTGTCATTTTAGGCTATAACAACAACTTTGTAAATGCATATTTATCACTCATAGGAACCTGCATATAGGAGAGTTCATGATGTTATAGGTGCAACTCTACAGTTTACTGGTACAATATTGCAATAGATGTGAAAAATGTAGTCATATCCCCAATCATAAGCTTGGTCAACGGTTTTTGGCTCTTGTAGAGGGTAATTGTGTCCAAATTTGATGGTGTTTCTTGTCACCCCAAGATAGTTTGTTTGTTGTGACTAATGTTCCCAACGTTTTTATTTTCTTATGGTCTAATATCTATTGTCATAATTGATTATGGGTATAGTGGTGATTGTGTGCATAGCACAAGTAACCTTACCAACATTGTTCTTTTTCCATGCTCCAAAGTATATGGTCTTAATTGTTTCTCAGTTTATTGGTGCTAGGTACTATGTATTTTAGGTGATTTCATGAAATTTTAGGGTGACTAGATTTTGTGAATGTAAGTATAGGAGGCTCCACTCTAAAGTGTAACACTAAGTAACATCACACCTATAGAAACACCATGACCTAAAATATGAATACCCCTTTATATTCCTACTAAAAATATTAAATAGGATATCCTAACATCTTTGAACTGTCAATACAATTATAATCAATACCACGACAAGTGGAAAATATGTAGGACGGAATTATCTCATGTTCAAATAAATAATATTCTATGAAACTAGAGATAATAAAAAATAATGACATGGAACAAATACACCCTATATTTCACCAACACTATTTAATAGCAGCAATCCATGCAATAAATTATAGAAATTCCTCCACAAAAATCTTTCCAATCATCACTACATGTTTCCATTAAAATTTGATAAATATAAACCTAAAATTACTTTTGAGGATAGAAAAGAAAATGATCTTCAACAAAAGTTGTACATGCTTTCACATGATATCAATTTTAGAATTACATGGCTACCCATTAGCGAGTCACATATATATAAAAAAATACATATATGAAATAACTCAATCATATGGATACATTAAAGAGAATAGCATAGGGGTTCCTCTGATATATATTTTGACATTAGAATAATTGTAACATACCTATAAGGACACATCTTGTGGATAAATATTCTATAATCAGATGAAGATTCATTTCCATATTTCATAATTTTCTTAGAACCAACAGTAAAAATTATGGCATGGTGTTTGTCCAATATGTTTGTGATTAATAGTCTATCCAAATCCTAGGAGTCATGACTCACTTTTTAGTTTCAACCTTTGACATGAAAATTGATGTATTTAACCTTCATAGTTCATTTTCGAGATCCTTTACTTTGTCCATATAGCTTTCCTCTACCCTATGAAAATAATTACATCTCAATATTTTAATATTTTATGATGATCTTGATATGCCATCAGTTTATACGCTAAATTGCATGCATTTTCTAATATTGTTTTTGTTTTATCAAGAGTGTATATCAAAATATCAAATTCAATGATTTTTTTCCACACATCATTACACTAGATAGTGGCGTCACAAGTTGTTGTGTTAGATGGGATATAAGTTTCATCATTTTCTTTGCTTGAGAAGTTTATCATGTTTTTACACCAAACAAGTCAATACTATAATTCTTCTCTATTGGACGATATGTCACCGCTTCCCATGCTAAATCATAAGCACTAATAGTAGGAATTCCACCTTTTATATGCCATGTTAGAATTGGCATTATAGCTCTTTTGTTCTTCTTAGGAAGAACAATAACTAGAGGTCCAACATTTTCCATAGATGAATACTGTTTTTGGATACACTCATTCTTATTGGAAGAAAAAGATGCAAATTTTGAAATCTGTTTAGATACTTTCAGATAAAATTCTTTGATAGGTATCTCTATTACACTTTCATTGTTTAACAAATGTAATAGATTTGTTAGCTTCATTATGTTGATTCAACATAACTTGCNGGGGGGGGGGGGGGGGGATATTATTTATTCACAGTGGTAAACCCTTGGATGAGGATGGTGACATTGGGAACCTATCTGCCAATACCTTCTCAAAAATACACTATTGAAAACAAGGATCTTTCATTGTAAACTCTTTGGTTGTGGCTAGATGATGAATATTAACTATACATGGAACATATGATTCATGACACCTTGAGGCCATTACATTCTCTGTTGTGCTTAGTTTCCCAAAATTCATATGACTGTCTTCCTTTGATGGTAAGCACTAGGAATAATTTTCCATCCGATAAATTGATGAAAAAAATGACTCAAACACATAAGGAAATATCATTCCCACTCCCATATACCTACTTCACTGATTTTATAATATATTTATGGTAATTGGTAATTTTTAGAAGTTTTCCAGATTGGTTATTGTAGACTCTCCAAAATGGGAAGACAATGAGCTTGCTTGAGACTCTAGCAAACATTGGTCGTCATTCATTTAATTGGCTAAGTGATTGATTCCAAGGGTAATTTGGAAATTCATACCTAGCCCCATTTATTTAAGTTCATTCACTGCAGAAAGAATTTGACATGACGATCTCAAGGATTAAGAAAGGATACTTTATATACCTGGTTCTTTTTATGGCTTAACTATCTCATACATTAATCATACATTTTCTACATATCCTACCTAATTAGCAAAAGAGATATGTGTCTCGACAATATGAGGTAGTGATGTCTGTTTCTACTTGGTACTTATGTCATACAACTCACAAACTTGAGCTTCTAACTTATGCATATTAGAGGCTATGGTATGTGTAGCATGTTGTTTGAATTCTACAATATTCTTTTGAATATCTATAGATCAAACTTGACAACAAGAGATTGATGGATACACCACATAAGTTATATTACAACCTTGAATAACAACAATATTTTTGTTAGATTTAGAGGCCTTTAACAATGAATTTTATTAATTGTGGTATCTTCACTTGTGACCTCCTCTAATTCACCTATAATAGAAGCATCTTTAATAACCAATCCTTGCCTTGCATGTGGAAAACTATTTGAGCATAAAGTTCCACCTTACTATAAAAACATTAATGTTTAGACGGAGATTCTCGGTTCAAGTTCTTAGATAGAGATGTTGGACCTGATCTAATCCTTTGGGATGAACATAGTATCAAATTTCTTGGCTCCTTTTGAGGAATTTATTTCCTTTCTATCATGCCAATGCCATGGATGAAATCTATGTTTTTCTATGCTTTCCACAAACAAGAATGGAATGAATAGGTCAGTTAGGTTCAATATTAGAGTGTAATTAATTTGATAATAAGAACTTTGAGGATTTTCCTCAAAGATTTTGGAAACCTACAGCTGCAGAACAACTACCTTTCGAGGAAAATGTACTTTCCAATTATACAAATTTGGATGGAAGGAAACGTGATAGATCATGGGACTACTACCAATGTTATTCTAAAACCAAATGTTCTCAAAGAATGTTAAATGTGTCTGCTAATGAGAAAGGATATCAAGAAAAGCATGATCTTTAAAAAACCAAGCATAATCATGCTTGGTTAAATTTTATCCGAGGGTGTCAAAAAATCACAAGAAAATACCACATGTTCAAAAAATAACCATATGGAAAATATTCGGCAAAAAAATTAGGATCAAATCATAGAAGAATTTGTTACACAGATAATGTTAATGTGTTATCTATACAACTTCAAGTAAAGTATGATGCAAAATATAAGCATATGAGGATGGTCAGTCTTTGTAGGAAGAAGCAAGTTGCTTGGGAATATTCACTAATAATTATAGTGCATATAATTTAGAGAACATTATGCAAATTCACCCTCTAATGCCAGAAAAAAAACCCTAATTTGTTCAACATTAAGATTTCTATATACATACTAATTCGTAAAGGAACGAATAACTGCAAGAACGCAATTGTCAAATGATTGATTATAATTTCATTCAATATTTCGATGTGATTATTGAAGGCATTGAAAATTATGTATTTCAATAACAAAATAGATCACATGTTTGGAATTCATCACCAAACAAATCAAGTTATATTGTCTAGAAGGAAATTGGCGATTTAAGATAAACACAACATGATAATAATAATAACAATATTGTTGATGAAGTTATGAGCCAATTTGGACCTAAGGTACAAATTGCAAAGTCTAAAAATTTGATCTAAGCATTAATGACGAAAAAGACAAGGTTTTTCAATCTATAGTCGATGTCAATCAACACGTATAGAGTCCATGGAGGTGGAAGAAAACTGGTATGGTAGTTTATTATGGAAAATAAACTATAAGGATGGAATCTGAAAATGCACTGCAACATCCAGTAATTTTGTTATATCAATTTAGTTTCATGCTGAAAAGGCCAAAATTAATTCATATTTAGAAGTATTATTAGACATAGATTTGAAAAGGAAAACAAATAGAAAATGAGGAACCAAACATGGTTGGGTGTTTTTCATCAAATGATTTAAAAAACACAAATGGATATTCTTAATATAAAGTTGCAAGAGGAATTAAAAGAGATGCTTAAAATAGAATGTGTCAAAGAAATTTTGTCTCGACACACTTCCACCAACATGTCTACATTCATCAATTCTTCTAACATCTCTATATTAATGACCATTGTATCTTCATTAAGTACAAGTGAGAATTTGAGCATTGTTGTTCCATCAAATGAAATTGGTGATTTGAATGGATAATTGTAGCATTCATGTCAACTAGAAAAGTCACTCAATTTTAAATATTATCCTCTATATAATGATGTTGTTTAACAAGATTACATGGCATAGCTTAAATTGTGTAAGCTAAAAATCGGTTCTGAATTTGAGATAACATATCATTTTTATATCTACTTCAGGTTACTGCTATAGATTAAGAAACCAAAGAATGATAGCTAAGAATATTTAACAAGGAGGTATAGTAACAAGTTAGAGACAAATGGTTATAAAAGGTTAGGTAAAGTTGAAATTATGAGACTAGAAATATGGTAGCAAAAAATATCACCAAGGAACTACAAAATAATAAGTCTCAAATTCAATCAAAGAAAATTGTATTTGTTGTAGGTTGTTGATGTTGTGATTTAACAACAATTTTTTTTAACATGCTAGAGTAGCAATTGGACGACGCTATTATGCCAGAGTAGCAATTTTTAAGATGTTATGATTTAATGCCAAGTAATTCCTAGGGAATAAGGCTAAATCCTTATTGTGCACCCTGAGGACAATATTCGTGAGTGACCGAATCGCAGCCTACCCTCATAGTACGCACATCTGATGAACTGGAGTTTTCCTCGCTCTATTCAAATCTCATCACATCGTCCAATTCCTGAGTGTGATTCTTCTTTCCTCTTTCCACCACCACTATTCATCTTTGGAGAATGCAAATCAAAGATCGTATTTCTGAATTAGGTAACTGAACTAATAATATATTACTAACAAACTTTGAAAATTTAAAATAAGACTCAATTTCATAAAACAAACACTCACTGAATCCATTCAAGGTATAGATGCCTCTGGTGTCGTCCTCCTTAATGAGATCCTCTCTACAATGTTTCTCTATGAATAAAATAAACTATGTTAATTATCTCAAAAACTATCAACATGTACATGCATGAGAAAGTACTGACCAATTTTGTAATTAATGAACATCTCACCAAAAAATATGTTGTGCAGCATGAGACTGGGTTTCTTCAATACCAAGAAGAGTCATAGGTTGAACATCAACCTCGGTCACATGCCCTAATGGATCAGGGTGAGGCTATATTATTCACCAAATTCTAAAATAGTTAGACGCCATGCATGTCCATACACAATACAACTGAATTGTACAAGTACAAATATTCAAGTAGATACCTCTGTGTGACTTATCCCCATTGTATATGCAATATTAATTGCAACATAAACAACCTTGCTAAGGTATGTCACCGAGGACTCTCCATATTGATGTCATAAACATGCGAAAAAAGCATTAAGAAAAACAAGTTGTGAAGTGAATTGAAATCTAAGCAGCAACTATCATCGGAGGCTATGTGTACATTACCGTGGAATCAGTAGGTCCATGATCATGGACACCCACTCTTTTTATGGAAGAGGGTCATCTGGTGTAGAAACAATTCTTATCTATGGTTGGACTACAGGGAGAGACAAAATCAAACAGAGTCCGATAGATTGGATTTATAATTATTATCCCGATGTCCATAATCCAAGAGAGTCGATAATTCATAGATCCAAGCCACAGTCATCATTCTATGGCATGCTAAAGCTCACTACCAACCATATTTCAGGGACACCTACTAAATCCCTACCTGGGGCATAGAATTTCAATCGTGCAACAAAAATGGGTTCTAGGGGGTCCTAAAAGTGTGTTTAGGTAGGTCCCATGTGGGAACACTATCCACAATTTCTCGGTCAAGTAATTTGCAAATTTCACCCCTATGTGCAAAAAATTCACATTCCCTTACTCATAAGAACTCTAGTTTCCAAAATTAACCTAAAAGAAGATCTTGTATCCATGGAGCCAGAGGAGAGGGCCACCACTAGAACTATCCCTATGTATTGAATCCAATGGATTCGATGTTTCATCGATCCAATCCATGGCCATCATTCTATGGCATGTTGAATCTCACCTCCTACATGATTTTAGGGACACATGTTGAATCCCTACCCAGGGAATAGAATTCCAAGTATGCAACATAAATGAGTTACATGGCGTCCTGTAAGTGTGTTTAGGTAGGTTCCACATGGGAACACCATCCACAAGTTCTTTCTCGAGGAATTTGAAAAGTTGACCCCTATCTGCAAAAATTTCACATTCCCGAGAAAAATCCTAGTTTCCAAAATTGACCTAAAAGAGGATCCTGTGTCCATGGATTTAGAGGAGAGGGACACCCCTAGAAATCTATTGATTTCCTAAATCCAACGGAGTCGATAGTTCTTCGATGTGATCCATGATAATCCTTCTATGGCACGTTGAATCTCACCTCCTACAATCTTTCAAGGATAGTTGTTGAATCCCTACCTGGGGCATAGAATTCCAACCATGCAACAAAATTGGGTTCCAAGGGGGGTCCTATAAATGTTTTTAGGCAGGTTCCATCTGGAAACACTAGGAACAAGTTCTCGGTTGAGGAATTCGCAAATTTGACCCCTAAGTGAAAAAAAATCACATTCCCTTACTCAGCAAAACCCTGGTTTCCAAAATTGACCTAAAATAGGATCCTTGGTCCATGGAGCCAGATGACAGGAGAACCCATAGAACTATTCCAATGTCCTGAATATAACAGATTCAATGTCTCATCGATTCGATCCATGGTCATCATTCTATGGCAAATTGAAGCTCATCGCCTATAGGCTTTCAGAGACACATATTGAATCCCTGCGTGAGGCATAGAATTCCAATCCTGCAACAAAACTAGGTTCTAGGGGGTCTCACAAGTGTTTATAGGAAGGTTCCACATGGGAACACTAGTCATAAGTTATCGATTGAGGAATTTTCAAATTTGACCCGTATGTGCAAAAACTTCACATTCCCTTACAGAGTAAAACCCTATTTTCCAAAATTGACCTAAAGGAGTATCCCTGGTCCATGGAGCCAGATGAAAGGGGAACCCCTAGAAATATCCCGATGTTCTGTATCCAATGGAGTTGACGGTTCATCAATCTAAGCCACAATTTTTTTTTTATGTTTGTTTGCAAGTAGGTCCCAGTATCCGTTCAAGGACACATGCTAAATTGATCCTAGGGAAAAGATGTAAAGGTTTGAATGTTTGATAATAGATATTGGTCAATGGTGACAATGAATAAATGATATTAGTGATATTTAGATGATAGTTAGTGGCTAGAAACTAAGGTTTCTAGGATTTTGAACACAAACTAGGCTCTATGCTACAAACTAGCATTTCTAGGATTTAGAATTAAAACTAGGGTTTAGGGTACAAACTAGGGTTCCTAGGATTGGCTATAGGGTTTGTAAGATAGGGTTTCTAGGCCAGGATTGGCTAGGTTTATTAAGCATGGGAATATTTTATACCTTTTCTTAACACTTTCATTAGGAAGTTTCATGAAAAATTGGGGTGTTGACTAATGTCCTTGGAGTGCCAAATTCGAGATTCAAGGTAGATGCAAGAGCCATATCCCAAAGGAGGGGGATACAAACTAGGGTTTGAATGTTTAGAATACAAACAAGGGTTTCTTGGACTTTGGTGCATATTTGTAACATAGTAGTTTAGACTCAAATGGATTGGGATAGATAATGGTTTAGGGATATATCGCATGAGTAATGTAAGTATGAATATAATACAACAAATCCATGACAAAGCTTGTGCAACTTATCAAGTTGTACAAGTCTATGAAATCTATCAATCTATCAAGCTGTAAATAATCAATGAGACCATGAAAGCAAAATCATGAAATGTACATCTACATCACATACTTATAACATAGTACACAAATACCATGCATACCACATACCTGACTACCTACCTATGGTCATTCGACTAGACCATTGAGATCACCTCTAATACCAACAATATCCTTTAACCTCTCGTTCTTAGAGTAAGGAAATAAGTACCATGGATTCAATGAGTTCTTGCTTGGCATTGTTTGTAGATGGAGGTATGTTCCAATAACTAAGTTTGTATAATGGCATACAATTTGACCTGGTCTATAATCTTCAAATACATAAACTTTTTTATTTTGTGCATGGGAAACCCATGTAAAATATTCTCCTTTGATAACCATAGACCCAATCAGAAAATCATTTCCCTCTGAGTCCCTTAATGAGACATTGAGGTTCTGCTTCCCATACAAGCAATTTGTTAGCCAGTAGTCAGAGCTCCATTTATTGCCTCGCAAGGAAGCAACTGCATATATGTGCCATGCATAAAATAAACTTCCAACCTAGGAGTCAACTAAATAAACACAACTAGTCGTCAAACATTTCAAAGTTATAAAGATATTAGTCGAACCTGGTTGCACGATATCTAATATGTGATCATAGTCAGGTGAAATACTTGATTGATCCCCCTCCAACTAGGATAATATTGTAGTTATATGTCGACCAATGGGGAGTGATACATGTCCCCATATATCAACCCAATATATGGATTCACAATTGTCCCATTCACCACTATTACATGGAGAACAAAAACAACAGAGTTTCCTTGTCCACATTTCAACTGTAAAATTTACCGACGTTCTAACTAAATGGAATGCACGAGTTCCTTGGATGGTATTGCACTCCTATAGGTGTGATTGATATACATCGACCACGTCCCAAAAATATCTATGTACATATTATTTATGAGATGATTGGTATTCCTTCCTTCTTTCTCACTGCCTCATTAATGAAGAACACCATTCAACAATGGTATTTGCATCTCAGATGAGTGAAACAGTTGTGAAATTCATTTATTTCCTACGTAATGAAAGGATTGATGCATGCACCTGCTCCATCATGTTCCCATTTTCCTAGTATTGTATGAGAATAGTTCCAAATATGTGGCACCTTCTGCCTCTTGTGGATAATACACAAACATTGGAACACACGAGCATTTTTTAATTACCCCGGACAACCATCAGACCAAATCCAATGTTTTTCCATATATATATTGTTATCTTTCAAGTGATTGAAGTACAATTGAAAGTTGTGTTGTACAAAATCCAAGTCGTGACAACTGTCATTGTTTATGTAGAAGTGGCACTCCTTCAATATAATCCTTTTGTCTTCAGTACTATCTTCCCCATGTATATAGGTGATATGGACCATTATGTTGACCTAGTCTGAGTGATTATATTGACTCTGAATCTTGTTTTGTTGTTGAATAATGTAGTTTTGCGCAAAATTGACCACGGATAAGATAGTTCCAATAGGAAATGTATCCTTGCACGTTCTAAATTTCTCATCTTGCCAACCAGCCACTTGTACATGCTTTACATATTTTTGTGTCTTTTCAAAGAATTCCTCCGGGAAGTTGCAAACCCATACCTAGTAGATCAACAATAAATATGTACAGATCAATAGATTGTTACATATATGAACTTGCAATATGAAGAAAAAATAGTATTCAATAACTCATTACTAACCTTATAAGTGACCAATTGTATTCTTTATTCTTTCATTCCCTCTATTGATATCATACGTGACATATTTGAATGTGTTGACACCGATCTGTTGACATCGGTTCACTCTCTGTTGATACCCTTAACTCAACGATGTCCCTGAGCACTAACCTAGACAGGTTTTACCTCGTCCAACAACACCTGTGGAGCAAATGAGATCTCACCTGAGGTTTCCAAGGGAGAATTGGCGGAACCACATTTTCGCAGTAAGAAGGATGGTCTGTGCATCTACTACCCAACTATCATAGCATTACTTCATATATCCAAGAATTGGTTAATTATCGCAAATCCATACCATTACTTATGAGATCACATTAACACATTCATATCGTAACAAGTTAATTACTTATAAACAGATCGACCACCATAACATGGGTTAAAACATGAAAACATGACATCATTCATAAATTGGCTTGGTTGGTTTCGGCACTCCCAATGGCTTCCTAAATTGTAGGGATTGGTATAGGAGGCTCCTAAATTGATGCAATCAAGTGCGATCAGTGGCAGTGAGCCTCAATTAGTGTTCCCCACAATTTAGTAACTGAAACATGTACCCCAATTAGGTCAAGTGGACCCAATGGTGTTAATGACTATAAA
>LPNX010432411.1:0-23769 GCA_001517045.1 Pseudotsuga menziesii | reverse complement strand
GGAGGAAGGAGGAATGTAACCTTTGTCTCTTGCTGAATGAAGAGGTGTATGATCATATCCATTCTTCTGAATGTAGTAAGACTGAGCCCTTGCCATATGGCATCTTAAAGGGATTCTATTGCATCTCCCTAAAGGAGGTAAGATAGCATGACATAGCGCAAGAGTCTTTCCTTTCTGAGTATCAGGTGAGTTTCCAGTCATCTTCCTAGCTTCCAGTTTGGAAGTAGGGACTGAATCTAGATCTGAGTCACCCTGAATCTCAAGGTCATAAACTGATATAGATAGATCTGCAATACTAGTAGAAGCTGTAAAAGAAGTAGATGCAATGGTTTAACCTTCCCTTGCAGGTGGCTGCTGAGAGTGCACTGGTTCTAAAGGAGGCATGAAATGTGAGAACTCATATGCTTTTGAAGCATGATTTGCAGTACCCTTTGCTACGATGCTCCCACTAGAGATATCTGTGATCTCCACTGCGTCAGGACCAAAGATCACTCGCTTTGGAGATCCAGTATGGGTCATCTGATAGACAGATAACAGGTTTGAAGCTAGGGAGGGAACAAATAGCACATATTTGAACCTTCCATGTTCAAGTTGGATAGAGCCCTTCCCCTTTGTTTTGACTTTACAGTTATTGCCCATCTGAATACTAGGACCATCAAAGAACTGAAAAGAAGAGAATGATTGTCTAGATGTAGCCATATGGTTAGAAGCTCCAGAATCAATGAGGAAGACAGGTGTTGATGTGCAGCAAGCCTTCAGTGCATGTCCTCTCCTTTGTTATTCTTCTTCTTCTTCTTTAGAGTCATCCTTCCTTGCGCTAGCAGGTACATAAATGTTCTGCTTTTTCAAAAGAAGAGCCATTTCATCAAGTTGTCTTCTCATACAAGAGCTTTCTGAATGGAAGCCCCTTCCACAGTAAGAGCAGAGGACCTTGTCTTTGCCATTCTTCTTGCTTCTCTTCGAACCTGAAGGTTCTTTTGACTGCTCTTTCTTCACAAGGGACTCATCTCTTTGCTTCCCTTTGTCATTCACTACCTTATCTCCTCTTGCAACTAGAGCTAGATCTTTGGGAGATCGAATGATCCCCATTTGGATCAATTTATCATTCTCAGAAATAAGAGATTGGATGAAAGCATTAAGAGTGGGCATCTTCCAATTTTGAGTAGTGAGCCTTACTGTTTGGAAGGTGGATACAAAGACTGAGTAGTCTGAATTGAGCTTTGTGATAATAGCAAGGATGAGCTGATCTTCATCCTTCTCCACTTTGCATTGCTTCAACAGATATATCAGGTTCTTGAACTTTGTGAAGAATTCATTCAGAGATTCGAAATTGAATGGATTGAGACATTAGAGAGAATTTGAGGTCAAAAATGGGCCTCCCAAGAGATGTACTACAAAAATATAAGATATATTAAAATATTATGAGTTAGGGGCTTTATGGGGTAGGTATATATGACAACTCATCTCCTACACTACTTTTTATGCACAATATAAATAACCATGGTTGAGTTACTTTTCTAAATTGAATATTAAAAAAATTAATAAAATAACTCTACAATGATGTGACTAAGATTCATTGTAAATTCCCAAAAGATTATTGTCCTTTAGCATTTATTTGTATTGAACTTGTAAATAAAACTAAACAAAAATGAATTTAATTTATATGAATAGCTAACATATTTTTTTCATATAAATATCATTCATGAATTTAATTTATTTTAAAAGTACAAGATTTAATATATATATATTAGTTTGATATTATGATATTAAATACAATTGAGTGAATATATAATTTAAAATTAAAAAACATGAAAATGACAATATATTATTTTATAAAAAAATGTGAAAAGACATTTTTATGAATTATGAGTACTTTACTTGAAAATGACAATAATATTATTTTATGAGAAAGTGAATTGTGAGTACTTTACTTGAAAATAACAATAATATTATTTTATGAGAAAGTGTGAAATGACTTTTATTGTGAGTACTTCACTTTATGACTTAAAAGTACTTGTACCACTACCTTGGTTAACTATGGGTTTTCATCCACCATAGAAAATGTGACAAATAAGCATTCTTAACTCATGCAATGCCACCTCAACCATGGGGGATGATGTCATGTACTAGAATGTAATTGGTTGATTTATATAGTACATTTTGGTCCTTTTGAGGCCCATTTTTTACCTCAAATTCTCTCTAATGAGTAATCAGATCATTTTCTAGCTGATGGATCCTCATCTCATCATGCTTATCAAATAGGGAGGCAAGCTTGTCCCAAACTAGCTTGGGAGTCTTCAATTCTAGGATGTGGAGCCAAATATCTTTAGAGACCGAGAAGAGCAAGTGTCCATGGGCTTCATCAAGCCTGTTCATGTACTTAGCTGTGTCTTTATTTGAATCTGGCTCTTCCTCTGTTTCTTTTATGAGTCTGAAGAGCCCTTTGGTGCGGAGCATTACCACCATGTCTGCCTTCCACTGGTGATAGTTTAAGGGAGTGATAGGCTCTATTGGATGAGCCATTTCGAATGTAGTAGGAAGTACTGAGCTGCTGTAGCGAATGTAGTGAGAAGAAAGGGCTACTTGTAGCAAATGTTGTAAGAAACGCTGATAACCTGTCACACAATCAAACATACAAAGTAAGGTCGACAGTTTGCACTTTTGGAATTTCCTTCACACCCAGCATAGTTGATCAAGCAAGCTTGATCAACAATTTCCTAACTTGGGATATTAAGTGGTAAATTCTCCGCTTCTGGTGCAATACTGGAAAGAGCAATTTGCCAAAAAAATGATCCGGTTGGAGATCTGAGGAGGAGAGGAGTCTTGTCCACCGAGGCTCTGATACCATGTAAATTTGAGCACATAGATCTGTAGACAAATACACAACTCACAAAGTACATCTCACAATTTACTCAGCAATTGAAGAATGAAACAGTGCAAAAATGGCTTGCAGCTGTGAATGCTTTCATTAATCAAAAAGTAATCTGATGATAATTACAATGAAGTAAAATGGCTTTAATAGCCACATGAAATTTGAATCCACATGAGGAAATTCAAATTGATAGACTCTACTTGACTGTAGGTAACTAAGACCTTGTCTAAATCACTATCAGAGGACTCAGTAGTTAACTGACCTTGTCTAAACCATAACTGGAGTTCATCGGAGCTCTAAAACACAACTCAAGTGTTACATTCAGTGTTGACTAAGGTTAATTGATTGTGGTAGGTGAGAAATGTGCCCCACATGAGTGCAGTCAAGTAAACCTAGCGCTAACTGAATGTAGAGGACTAGAACTGAATGTAACTGACTCCTAACTTAGCTTGACTAGTCATTAACTGAAGTGAACTGGCCTTGGTTGGTTTTGGCACTCCCAGTGGCTTCCTAAATTGTAGGGATTGGTCTAGGAGGCTCCTAAACTAATGCAATCAAGTGCAATCAGTGGCAGTGAGCCTCAATTAGTGTTCCCCACACTTTAGTAACTAAAACATGTGCCCCAATTAGGTCAAGTGGACCCAATGGTGTTAATGACTATAAATAGACTGGATGGACTCCTGATTTAGACATGACTCCCAATTTAGACATATGACCAAATTTGGACAAGGGAGGATTAATAATCCTAACAATAGGAAGATCAAGACTTTGCATTCAGATAATGGTTGAGAATTCACCTCGGAAGAATTCAAGGAACTCTACAGAGAGTCTGCGATTAAGAGAGAGTTGAGCACTCCATACAATCCTCAACAGAATGGGGTTGGAGAATGAAAGAACCGAACCATAATGGAAGCATCGAAAGCAATGCTACATGACCAAGATCTTCCTGTGTACCTTTTGGGCGAAAGAAACAAGGACAATTGTGTATGTACAGAACCGTACTCCTCATCGAGTACTTGACAACAAAACTCCGGAAGAAGCTTTCTCAGGAGAGAAACCAGAAGTCAATCATCTTAGAATATTTGCTTGCCCGATGTACATACATATCCCAATGGATAAAAGGACCAAGATCGATCCTTCTGGTAGAAAGGGTATATTTGTAGGATATAGTGATACATCAAAGGACTACCGAATATACTTCCCAGGATTCAAGAAGATCGACATCAGTTGAGATGTAACCTTTGATAAAGACTCGGCATACTTCAGATCCAGGAGGCTACCTATTCAAGAGGTTAAGGAACCTGAAGAAATGAGAGTTTGAGGTATGGAAATCGGAGAAGCAATTCCAGAAGACCATGAAGATCATGACATGACAGAACCACAAGAGCCGGTAGAGACACTTCTCGAGGACTTCCGCAAGAGGAAACCAACATGGGAATGGGATCTCATACAAGAAGCAAAAAGGTATGGCGCTTCAGAAGGAATGCATAGACAAAGGAAAAGGCCAAAGTCTTACTATAGTTATGTGACATCATTGACAAGGAACCTTCCACCTATGAAGATGATTCAAAAAAGAAAGAATGGAAGGATTCCATGATCAAGGAGATAGTTCCGAGGCCGAAAAAGAAGTATTTCGTGACTTCGAACTTGATCTATAAGATCAAGCATACTGCCGATGGTAGCATCGAGGAATACAAGGAAAGATTAATAGCACGAGGCTTCTCACAGAAAGAAGGTATAGACTACGAAGAGACATTTGCACCTGTGGCAAGGTACACTTCCATTAGGACCACACTTGCATTAGCTATAGTTATGAAATGGAAGAAACACTAGATGGATGTCAAGACAACATTCTTGAATGGTGTAGTTATGGAGGAAGTGTACGTGGAACATCCACTGGGATTCGAGACACATGACAAGAAGACTCGTGTGTGCAAATTGAAGAAGGCCTTGTATGGATTGAAACAGGCACCGAGGACATGGTACGACATGATGGATAGCTTCCTGATGAGCCAAGGCTTCACCAAGAGTAAAGCGGATTCCAACCTTTACTTCAAGGTTGAAGGCGGAAGACCAGTGATGCTCCTGTTATATGTCGATGACTTGTTACTAACGAGCGAGGATGAACTCATTATAGATGCAAGGAGGAGACTTGCTACAGAGTTCAAGATGAAAGACCTAAGGATGATGCACTACTTCTTAGGCATACAGGTGTGGCAGAATAAAGATGGGATTTTCCTTAGTCAAGGAAAGTATACAGTGGAGATTCTGAAGAGATTTGGAATGTTGGACTACAAGGTGATAACCACACCTACGGCATCAAACTTGAAGCTTATGTGTGATGTTTCATCTGAGTCAGTTGATGCCAAGATGTATCGTCAAATGATTGGCTCATTGAAGTATCTAATGAATACAAGACCCGACATATGATTTGCAGTGAACACCTTGAGTCAGTTCCTGTCGGATCTGAGACATGTTCACCTGATAGTTGCAAAGCATGTATTGAGGTGCCTAAAAGGTACAATGGATTATGGGCTCAAGTATGATGTGAATGAAAAGATTAACCTACACGATTACGTTGATTTTTATTAGGAAGGTAGCACCACTGATATGAATAGTACTTTGGGTTGCTACTTCAGTTTGGGATCTGGCATGATCTCCTGATTTAGCAGGAAGAAATCATGCGTGGCTTTGAGTACAACCCAGGCAGAGTATGTTTCCGCTTTCTCGGCTAGTTGCAAGGTAGTGTGGCTGCGGAAGCTATTGTCTAACTTGTTTGATCTCCAGTTATATGTGACTTGTATCTTCTACGACAATCAAAGTTGTGTGAAGATGTCGGAGAACCCTGTGTTGCATGACAAGTCGAAGCACATAGAGATCAAGTTCCACTATATTAGGGATATGGTGCAGAGAGGAGCAGTGAAGCTCCAATACGTGGCAACAGACGAGCATGTAGTCGATGTGTTGATCAAGCCTCTATCCAGAGTGAAGTTCAAGTACTTCAGAGAAAGACTTGGTGTGATCCAGAACGAGACCCCTCGAAAGAGCGAGTGATGAGTTCTAGCATAGTTGGATTCACAGGTTGTCTGAGCGTAAAATCCTGGTGAAGATTGTAGGTTGCTCAAATGTAATCAGTCATGTAGGTTTTCCTTCGATGTAATAAGTCCTAGCGAAGCTCGTAGGTTATCCTGGGATGTAATCAGTCCTGATATGTTTCTATGCTAGAAATAGTGAGAGACTAGAAGACAGTGATGCATGATATCTCACATGGGAAATGAGACAGGTTGTCCAAGCGAAAAAGACCCTGGTGTAGGAAGTTGCTCGGACATAATAAGTCATATAGGTTGTCTGAGTGTAAATACGAGTCCTATTGTGATACACAGGTTACTCATACCTAATCAGTCCTAAGACAAGTTATCTGAATGTAAATACGATCCCTGGTGTGGTAGGCAGGTTATTTAGATGTAATAAGTCCTGAGACAGGTTATCCGAATGTAAATATGAGTCATGGCATGGTACGCAGGTTATTCGGATGTAATAAGTCACGTGGGTTGTCTAAGTGTAAAAAAGAGCCCTGGCATGGTACGCAAGCTACTTGGATGTAATACGCCCCAAAGGTTGTCTGAACAAAAAAGATCATGGACGTAGGTTATTCAGATTTAATTAGTCATTAAGGTTGATCGGGAACATAAATCCCTGGTGTAGCTGGTTGTTCGGTCGTAATCAGTCCTTGTGTGTGTGTGTGTGTTCCCATGTTGTAGATGATAAGGTCATGAAGCACATGAGGTGCACCTAGGTAGTCCTCCTTTATTGGTAGAACGCAGGTTGACCATGGAGAGACGTAATGCACTGAGTGTACTCCTAGGGGATTCTTGCATAGTAGATGTTACAAGTTGTCTTGATGACGTGAAATATCCTAGCATACTACTATGGTGATAGTGTTGGACACAATGGTCACACTGAGAGGGGGGGTGAATCAGTGTGAGAACAATAAACTTTTTCACCTTCAATTAATCAACAAAGTTTATCAAGAATTATATTAGCAATTACATCATCAACTTCATCAACTAAATTAACATGATTCATAAGCACAATAATCATATCAAAGAGAGACACAAGAATATTTGTAATGTGAGCTTTATTTATGATAATAGAAGACTTCAATCTTCGCAAGTACAATCACCATCAACTGGTGAAAATAAGACCAAGTCTATTAACAGGACCCAGTCTGGTTTTCTTAGCTCCAACTAAGAAAAGGTTGAGGATTCCAATCCTCAAGTGTAAGACTCATCTTGCAAGCTTGATGTCAATCTCTAATTGTCACCAATCTACTGCACACACATCAACTTCTGTTGGTCAACCTCTACTCATCACTCTTTGTTTGTCAATCTGCTCATCAACAATGCTAGTCAATCTCTGCCCATCACTCTTTGCTTGTCAATCTATTCATCAACACTATTAGTTAGTCTATGCTCATCTTTCTTTGCTTGTCAATTTGTTCATCAATACGGTTGGTCAATCTTCTCATGTACATCATAGTTACTATTGCTCTTATTAATCATCAGGTATGCATCGTCAAAGCATTGTACAAGGCATCATCAATAGTGTACAATGCATCATCATCATAAGGTATAAGTATGCATCATCATCATGGATGCAACATCATCATCATAAGGTAGCATCATCATCATGGTATATAAGAATGCATCATCATCATAGTATGTCATATCTTTATCATAGTATGCATCATCATAGTATGCAGTGATCTTACCTTATCTGTGCATGTCAAAACTCACACTTGGGTTGTGTCTATAGGAGAGCTCAAACAAGACAAACTTTGACTTGAAGGTGACCTTCACCACTGTAGATGACTTCAAACTCAGAACTGTCAATGACCTTAGAAAATTCGGGACTGTTTATACCAAGAGAACTCAGTCTGTCAAGCATATAAAAGAGGAGTAGTAACCTTCACCCAACACCCAAAAAAATCGATTGTGCAAGCATGAAGAACTCAAACTATTTAGATGGTAAAAAGGTCAAG
The DNA here is from genome assembly GCA_001517045.1 of Pseudotsuga menziesii. Classification (NCBI taxonomy): domain Eukaryota; kingdom Viridiplantae; phylum Streptophyta; class Pinopsida; order Pinales; family Pinaceae; genus Pseudotsuga; species Pseudotsuga menziesii. Next base: position 15,856 of record LPNX010432411.1, on the reverse strand, counting down.
GCAAGTCCAAAACTGAGCTGTCATATACCACCAAAATTTGGGACTGTATCAAGTGTGGAAAAGCCTCCAACACTAATCATTTTGCAACATAAATTAACCCAAAAAAATTAATCCTTCTCCAAAATTCAGGACTGTGGATGTGTACTGTAAGAAGACCTCAATATCTGTCAAATTTAGACTATGTCTAGGGCGGCAGTCAATCTCCCAAAAACTCGACTGTTCAAGTAGTTTGACCCCAAAATAATATCTCAGTGAAGATTCGGGTGTAGGTTTCCTCAGTTATCCATCTCCACCTCAGTCAGCGAGCTCCTCTTTTCCACTTTTTCACCAAAAATTGGTTTGTGGCTGCCACAATGCACCAATAAAAACCAAAGCTAATACTCATGTACACCTGAGTTCTTCTCTACATCTTGCAGCTGCTCTTTAAAAAAAAAAACTTCAAAAAAAAATTGGACTGCTCCCACTGCGAATTTCCTTAGTCCTGCTGACCGAATTACCTCAGTCCAAACTCCAGGTACTTCATCCTTGGTTGGTTGCTTTTGAATGTGGATGGGTTTGTTTTTATATTCATTCATGCGTTGACCACTTCCTTCTATTAGGGCTGACTTGTTATTTTGATGTTGTCCACATCCTTCAAGTAGGTTTAGATTTATTTTTGTTTTTATTATTTTGTGTTTTTATTTTGTCACTCAAACCCTTAATAGGTCAACCTTACCATTTACAATTCATCTTCAATGGTCGTCATAAAACAAGGGTATGCTCCACCTTATTATGGTTAACCTTATCATTTAAACTTATGTCCACAAGTCATCAAGATTACACAAATATATTCAGATTGTCAACCATAGGGTTTGATCATACTACAACAAGTTATCAAGGTTGCCACATGTACCTTCAATTTCACCACAAGCTTTAAGGGCTTCATAAAGGAACCAAGAACCCTTAGTCAAGGGTATGCACATGACCTCAACATTATGTGTGTGTGGGACCCCAATCAACATAAGACCATCACCACTCCTTCAAGGGTACAAGGACCATTAATTTACCAAGTGTCGATCCAAGGGCTTCTTCAAAGGCTTCATCATACCGAGGGCATGTTCATGGGTTCCACGACATGTCAAAGACCATACAAGAATTCCACCAAGGGCATCAAGGTCGTCAACATCATAATGGTAGCAAGGATCACATACAAGGGTTCCATGACCCCAACAAAAACATGAATGACCACAAAATGGGTCATTAATGTTTCTTCAACCCATCAAGGGTTTCTCCATCATTCACAAGGGCTTCGATATCATAACCAAGATCTTCATCAACATCAGCAAGGTCTTCAACATCATCAACAAGGTGGTGGCTCCAAGATCCAACCTTGAGGGTTCAAGGTCCTTCCAGGACTCCATAAGGTGCTTCAAGGTACAACCTATCTCTATAAGATATCCAAAGCACTGGATGTGAGGGTACTAGGATCATCCATATCTGTGCACTGCAAAAGGGACTCGGTGGCATCAATGGCTACCTGTGGGGCCACTGCAAAGTCCCATGTTAGCATCAATAACAATTCAATCAACAGATAGAACACAGGTGGTCTGCATTTGGGATGTGCTATGTGTGCTCTATGTGCTTATTTTGTTTTGTGCAAGACAGAAGAGATGATCTGGATACGACGAGATAAAGGTAGGAGACGCAGATTATTTCTGTGGCAATGTAAAGAAGGTCCTAGACTGTTTCTACGCAATGGCTTGCTCGTAAATGTGATGAAGACTTGGATGAGGGCTAGGCCTACACCCAGCATGAAAAAGGGTTGGCTCTGTAGAAACTTTTGATGACAGATAGTACCTTTCGATGATCGATAAGAAGATGATGATGGCAGCAACTATGACGATGACTCTATGATGATGACTGGACCAGATATGTTGATGACTGTGGAAGAGAGAGAGAGAATACCTTCTTAGTTAAGAGGGAGTGTCGATGTATTTGTAACTTCGAAAGATATTCTTATGTATATTATCATTGTATGTTGTTGTACCCCCATCGAAGATGTGTTTACCTCCTTTCAGGATGTCATTATTGTGTATGGACCTTGACGTACAACCTTCGTTGTAATTCGGGGCAATAGTCCCCAGTGTAACATCATGTAATGCGTATTTGTAGTCTCTCTAGGAGAAGTCGGCCCTATTAGGGTAATAGGTCGGCCCCAGTCATGAAATAGGTCAATCACTTGATTAGTATAAATAGGGAGGCGCCCTCCCTCATTTACACACACCTCACACTCACTCAAGTTCGCACATGAGAGAGAGAGAGAGAGGAGGAAAGATAGATAGATGTTGAAGACTTCTTATTATTGAGTTTGATCATCTTATGACACAGTCTTTGTGACTGTACTATTATGAGTAAGTTTGCGGGGTTTTCTCCTTTATGGTTTCCCCGGTGAAAATATGTGTCTTGTGTATATGTTCTATCTTATGCATATTGTTGTACTTGTTATTCTTTCAGATAAAGATCCTAACTAAGCTAACAAGATCTAAGAAAACTAGCATATTCTAACATACCTCCATCTATATAATAGATGTGAATGAAACCCTTTGAGAATCACGTTATTATGTTTTGATGTTTTTGTAAAGATGTGATAAACATATGTGGAGTGGAGCTCAAGTGTAAGATTGGATATTTTTAAAGAATAAATAAGCCCACACATTCTAATAGATGTTTCCTCATTTGGGTTTTTACTACTATATCCATTGTATTAATTCTTTTTCTTTTGTCTCTTACTATTTGATTATATGGTGCTTGTATGCATAGAAGGCTAGACTAATAGATTCGTTCAATTGATTTACTTGTTAGTAAATGTATTGTTGTATGTTTATGCATATTTCTCAATATTCTAACACGAAGCAAGTACAAATGCCAAGGAAGATCTGTTAGTGTTGATGCTAGCTTGTTGAAGATGTTTAGTGGAGTGATAAACTCTGGTTAGAAGTGATTCCTAGTTAGAAGTTTGTGCTAATATTTTCTTATGGTTTCCCCATATAGGGTTTGGAGACCATAACTTGTACCAACATGTGATAAGTTGTTGGTATGTACATGTAGCTCTATGTATAGTGTTTCAACTACCCAAATATTTTGTACTCGCATATCTGCCTTTAACCTTATGTTATCATCTTGTTTGGGTATATTCTAGCGTTGATTGTGCATCTTAATTTGACATAACACAAACTTGCATTAGTTAAGTGATTTAACACATTTAAAAGAGAGGAGAGCATATTTATTGTTATTATAATCTATTATAATAAGAAGTTATAAATATACTATTTCATATCTATTCTAATATTGAAAGCTCACACAAAATAGATCTAGGAACCTTAAGGTTAAGGTGAAATTTTGTAATTTGCATTAAAAGGCATTTTCTCGAAGTTTCCAGCATGGGAGGCCACCCTTGAGAAACTCAAGAATGATAACCCTCCAGGTATTGATGGTCTTGTGGAGTAATTCTACAAGTAAATACATATAGTAGGGCTAATGTATATGACAATTTAATGTATATTCATCTAAAGCAATGGAATGAGGGAGTTGGTAAACAATGGTCTTAGCAAACTTATCTCTGCAAGGGTCAAAAGGGATTTGGTAGGAGTGTAGCACTTAACCACTCTTCTCGAGATTTCCTACAAAATTTTAGCTAAAGCTCTAACCAAAAAGTTAAGGCTTTTGGTTCCCTGGATAGTACACAACAACCAAATTAGTTTTATTAAGGGTGGATTTACTCTTGATAATTTTATAACTACCTAGGAAGAGCTAGAGTAACAAGATTATAAAAAGGTTAAATTTAATAAAGCAGACGACAAAATTGAATGGGACTTCATCCTTAACATTCCAAACTAGCTAGGATTTGGAACCTTTTATCAATAGTTTATGGCATCCCTTTTTTGGCATGCTTCAAGTAGAGTTAGAGTGAATGGTGGATTGCCACACTCTATTCCAACACAATGCTCTACTTGGAAATGATTCCCTCTTACCCTTTATCATTATGTTGTTATCACAAATGACCTTGGTTATTGGCCACAGGTTGTTAGGCTACAAGCACAAATCAAATGTATATCACTTCTTTGTAGTAATCAACTTCTTAATTTCCACTTTATGAATGGTTCAAAGTTCACACGCAAATTGACTAACAATCTATGGTGGATAGTCTTTCATGCATGGACACTTCTGCAAATCCCCTAAGTCGTTAATAGTGAGGAGAACTACGACCCTTTTTGTTGGTTGGGATGACCCCTTTGATTAAACAATATGTAGAATTTTATTAAACATGGAGATCATTCAATATTTTAGAATCTGATATGATGTGCATATTGATCTTGTGGAACAATGGAGGTGGAACATGGTCAAGTTTGAGACGAAATTGCAAACTTGAACTCACCATGACCCTATGCGTGGGAGGAAGGATACAATTATTGATAAGATTTATGTTATGTGGTCAAACACATACAAATGGCTGGAGCACATTCTCAAAAAAAAATGCATCAAGTGGGGAAGCAAAAGGAATTCCTTTGGTGTGATGGGATGTGTGCACATAACCAAGGGGTAAAGGAGAGTTGGGGCTCCCTAACATAAGATCGTAAAGAATTGGTTTTTGATAAATGGTTGGTGACCCTTGGAAAGCCTTAACGCAAGATCAGATTTAGTAGGCTCAACACATTTTAGGTATTAAGGGCCCTTTATGCTATGTGAAATAATTGAGAATGATTAGGGTTCCATGAGTTAACATCCTCCCGTGCCCATGAGTGTGGATTGTTTGGCACGTTGTGTATAAGATTATAGCTTGGCAATGTGAGGGACAACAAGATGCTTGGGATTTGGCATCATTGCCAATTTGAATGTGTCTATCCCCAATGGTGAGGTTGTTCTTTTTTCTAGGTTCGTTGGCAAAAGATTGAAAAGAAATGTCTTCTTTTGGAAGGATTTGTGGGACCATGACCATTGCCAATAGTATTCCTTGCATGCTCTTAACCAAGCCCAAACACTTAGTAGTTTAGACAAACTTGTTTGAGATAGCCTTTCTTCCCTTATTCTCGAGGGTTGTAATTTAAAAACAAAGATTCATCGGTTGGGACCATTTTGGAAAGATTAAAAATGGAGGAATTAGAAACCCTTTGTTAACCACCAAATTCCCAAAATAGCATAAAATAGAAAGAAATAGAGTAATCACCCCTTGAGAATGAAATAAAGAGTTGAATAAGAAGCCTATTCGTTTGGTCAACCTCCTTTTACAATGTATCAAATGTGCAAGACAAAATGAGATGATCCCTAAAATATGTCACCTTGATATATATAAGAGACAATGGTTACATTTAAAGTTCTAGTTGACCATACAATTACAAGTGAGGCCCTAGTTGACCAATAAAAGCAATACGAATATAATAATAATAATTTTATGTCACAATACCTAGGGCTTAACACCTTTTAACTTAAGTGAATATGGATATTTATGATATGGTAATGCACACCTCTAACATTGTCCTTTTCATTGAACAAAAGGTAAGATGGGAGGTGAAGGATCATGTGGCACACTGATTTTGAAGGTGTCCATTTGAAAATCACGCTCTTCTTTTCAACACACAACTAAGGTGGCTTTTGCTTTCACAAGGGTTGGTTGCAAATAGTAGGCTTCATAAAGTCAATGTGTTAGATGTTGCTTGTGTCCTATATGGCAATGATGAAACGATTGAGCATGTCTATTTTAGATGAGGAATACCTCCATGGATTTTGTAGTACTATTTTAGATGAGGAATACCTCATGGATTTTGTAGTAGCTCTTCCGAAAGCAGGGAACAGATTAATAATCATGGTAATTGTTCATCAACTCTCCAAATTGGCTCACTTTTATGCCCTACAACACTCCTTTACAACATCAATGTTGCTCAAGTTTTTCTGAATCAAATTTCTAAGCTCCATGGTATGTCCACTTCCATTGTGTTTGATAAGGATTCCACATTCACTAGCAACGCTGTAGGAGTAATTTTTTGCCACTTGATCGAAGTAAACTTTAAAGCATTTCCTTTCAACAATCCATCTCCTTAACTTTATTCAATTATAATGATCAGTCTTCAGTTCTTTCCAAAAGATATCTAATTTTAAATTAGTTTATCCACAAGGAAAGCAGACCCGGAATGCATTACACATCATTAGGCCTTTTAGTTTCTGAAAATTACAAGCAGCAAATCCACGGAGATGAGATGTTGTTTCTTGATCCAGGATGCCCTATATTATCTATCAATCAGCAAGACTTAGAATATGACGTTTATCATTAAAATACAGAATTGGAGAAATGGAAACAAAATTTACACGGATGCATGATATACACAACTATTATAGACATATGGACCATAACAACAAGATTTGCTTTTTACATATCTTCCATTTCAAAGAACATTAACACAGCTTACATTTATCAAATGACTAGTGATCATGATTGTTCACAATAGGATCTACTTTAATAATCAGTGGATGTAAAAGATCCAAGTGGGGTTCATTTACAACTGGTAAGTCTGGTGGTACCAAAATGCAATCCAGTTTGTTGTCATTTTCCTCAAGTGCCTTGTTGAGTGACTTCCTTGCCACTTTAGTCACCAAAACCATTAGAACAACTACAAACATGCAATTTAAATCAGTAAAATTCCTACAAGTAGATGACCGAAAACAAGCATCAAGGAACAACCTACTTTTATATATAGTCATCGGATACACAAGGCAGCCACTTAACAATTGAAGAGGTTAACCAGAAAATGCTTCAAAGGTAAACCATATGGAAAGAATATATTGCAAGTCAAAAATATTAACTTACCAGAGGCTATCGAACCAATACCAAGCAATATCTGCATCAAAATAAAACCAGAAAATGTCAGGGCGTAGCAATAAAATGGAATTATAGAATGCTTTGTGCCTGACATAAAATGTCTAAAACAGAATTCAAGGACAACTTGGGCAGTAAAATTCCAGCATTTGCTACTTCGTTTTTTATAACAAGAATGGTAAGCATGATATTGTCTTAAATTTTAATTAGAAAAAAAACAACATAAACTTACAAACTAAACTACTATGTATTCTTTAAACTCGTTTCCCCCATCATATTTTATCTTCATGTAATTTGGACTCTGGAGAAGAAAAAGAAGCATAGCCATATTTGCAACACTGGCATAGACAGAAAGCGAAATTAAAATCTTTGTTAAACATATCTAACAAATATACCATGTTGATAGTTACAATCGAAGTTTGACGTGAAGGAAGAAGAGGGCAGGAGATGTTTTTTGGAGTGCTGGATTGTTAAGGTTTTAATGCAAAACAATTTCCTAGCAATAAAAGCCAAAGAGATATACCAGAGACAGAAAACAATTTCAAAGCACCTATCTTTAGAGCCTGTTTACTGCTAAAATGCAAGACCAGGTGGATTGAATTTCCGTTTATCACAATAGGAAATGAAGCATATATAAAATTATCAAGATCCTCCGAGTTGGATAGGAATAGAAGGTCATCACTGGCAGCAATTCATAATGATATGCTCTATCCAATCCACAAAAGAAAAAAGAACTCGCAGCATACTTCCATAACCACCCAAGTGTAGCCTGAGGGATTTTCTTTAACTTCAATGGAATATTATCTGTGCATGGATGTGTACACATCCATAGACGCCTCTGAATGCATATCAACATGTTTATGTATGTCTAGATGTTGTATAGATGCACCTAAATATACATCTACATAACAGTCATGCATATAGACACACAGTGGCTCATGGTCCTGATCTCTGTTGTAGCTGCAACTAGCAGGGAGGTCTAGTAGCTTTGATCAAGTCGGCACTAAAGGCAGGAAGTTCTTGCAGTTAGTCCAAGCCATGATTGCTCTACTATGATCTGGTTGGCTCTGACATACTTATTTTGGCTAAATTTTACTTTTCACTTTACTAGTTGGGGCTTAGGTTTTGGGTTTATTGTTGGATACTTTGCTTAACTATTTTCCTATCACTGCATGTGAAATTTATGTTGCATGCATATTGCTCCACTGTAGGATGATTCTAAGAGAATTCCCTTTCCACAATTTGGCCCTTATCTTGGGACCGACTTTCATTGATGAAGATTATACTCTTGAGTGGTGAATTGTTCATCAGGAATCAGGTTATTAATTGCTGTCAATTCATTTATGGATTTATTCTTAGGACCAGTTGTGGATTTTAATTTGTATTATAATGATTGTATTGCTTTCTAGCTCATGCATGTAGACATCATGGGTGCACACCCAATCCGTTGTGATAAAAGAATGAAAATAGATTCATTCTTATGATCCATTTCCAATAGTACAATAAACAAATCTTTGTTTGAAAGCTTAAATGGAAGAAAACCCCTTGGAAAAAAATCAGAATTGACAACCATACTCGAGGAATGGGCAATGGGTTTATTACATAGTACACCACTACAGGAGGGAGTCCCCATGGAACACTGATCTAATCTAATGGTGTTAGTTTTTTGAAATTCTATCCATAAATACACAGTGATGTAACACTTGTGTGAATCCCTTAGAGTGGCATAATATAAGAAATTGAGAGTGAAGTCAGAAGTCCATAGACCATCAGCACTGTTGACCACCTAACCAACAAGGTGGGCAACCATTTACCTTGAAGACAAGAAAGATGCACTTGACAAAAAGTTTCAAGTGAGGCAGTTTTTCTTCTTTCTCCTCTTGTCTTTTCTCCATGAAATTTATGCACCCATGCAGGGGATTTTATACCGATATGTCAACATGAGAGTCGTTTTTTGTAAAACTTAGTTGCCTAGGACTTTATCATTAGGGAAGTCCTTTCATCGAGTGTTTTTTCCCTTGCATAATTAAAATTCATTTTTAGTGATTTTAATTATCCGAGTTTTCACTCAAAAATTCCTCCAAAGTGGTGAAAGGCGTTCTAATGTTCGAGTCCATGAGGTGATTAAGGTCCAGGAATGTTGTATATTACCATGCTAGACATTATCCAGTCTTACGGAATTTCATTAAGTTTTGCCTAGGATTTTTTAATTTTTGGTGATTAAAACATGTCCCTCGGCATAAAAAAAAATGTATTATAAAGAGGGTTAAGTGGCACCTAATGCCCATAAATAGGGGTATGGGTACTCAAAATCAATGGCATGGGTCCCCCTACACCCTTGGGCCAAGTTTGAAGGCATTTGGGCAAGTTTTGCTAAGGTTTTGGACACATTTGCCTAAGTTAGTCAAGGAAATCAAGAAAATTGGCAATTAATTAGAATGACAGATTTTTGAAAAGTACCTAAAATCACTTGAAGGGTGGAAATATTGTTTCCTAAAATCAAGTTATGTTCCTAAGGTGACATTAGAGGCAAAAAAGGGCCCTCCATGCAAGTGTTTTTTTAAGTTTGAAGTTGCCCTCTCTAGGAAGTGTGTCCCACTCTCCATGGGCCCTTCCCTCACTCATGTGACAAGTAGCAAACATGCAAATGGGGTCTCCCTTCACTCTTTGCCTATTTAAGGAGACTTCCCCTCCTCATTTGGGTTAGAATCTCTCATGCTCTCATGCTCTTGCTCTCTCTTGCTCCCATTGTGCTCCCATTTTTTGTGAGTTTTGTAATTTCCATCCATTTGGACATTTTTAATAAAAATCTTTGGAGGAAAGTTGGTGTGTCTCGGAGCTCATGGTGATTTGCATCTGTGCTTCATAGTTACTCAAGTGGTTGGAGGCCAAAGAGGCAAATTTCTTTGCCTTGGTAAGATCTAGTCATTTTTGTTAGATTTCATGAGTTTCAGATTTGTTATTAAGAAGTTCATAATTTATTGTTTCAATCCTATGATTTCTTGATACATCTTTTGGAACTCACTTCTTTCTAGTTTGTGTAGCAAAAAAATTTAAAGTTGCAGGTTGCTAAGATTAGAGAGTGGGATTCTAGGGTTAGATGCCCCACTTCTTCAAATAGAAGAACAAATAGCAGTATTTCCTCATTCTTTCCCCACTCCAAAACCCAATAGTTGAAGCACTAGAATTGTGAGATTAATTTGTTACATTCTTTAATTTTATATTGATCATTTGCAAAGGGCTTTCTTGTCATTGAAAATTGTTAAATCTTTGCATGATTGCTTGTCATTGAACTTAAGTAAACCTTAATAAATTTTAACTCCTAATTAAAACCTTTAAGAAACTTAGTAAGTAGGGATTACCCCCCTTGATCTTTGGGAGTTGGGCCTAAAAGGAGGAGTTAGGAATCGAGGTGACAGTGGGTTCTAAACTCATAATTTCCCTCAAGAACACACCCAGCAGTTAGGAGACTTATCTGTGTTAAGTGTGTTTTAGGCGGCAACAAGCACTACTACTAACCACAACAAAGAGTAGGAGGGAAAAAATTGTAGATCAACTATCTCAACCTCTGAAATAGTACGCGTCCTCCCAACCCTGCATGTTGGTATCCCACATGTTAGACACGAATACATGAGAACACAAGTCCGACACAAGTTTGGCACATGTCCTATGTCGATACACATGCCAAATCTATGTCAAACACATGCCATAGATAGTGCCCCACATGTACGATATGCGCAACAACAACAAAAAAGATCCATAGGAATCTTAAAACATGATTTGGCATTCACTTTTCACATTTGTTGCTGAGGGACAGAGTTGTTAGCGGTTTGCACAATGCTGGTGAATGGATTTGAAGGATTTGCAGATGGATTTACAAACAGAATTTTTAGGTTATTGTTTTCTTCATTTATTCCACAGTTTTCATGGTTCAATCATCAAAGGCAGTTGGTAAAGGTTAAAGGAAAGGGAGGAATGTCCCTATTGGTGTCCCTATTGGGTTTGTTGGGAAGATGAAGAAAAGTAGCAAGAAAGAATTCAAGAAGAAGAATGGGACAAATACAAGGACCTAAGTAAGGTCATGTGATTTCGACATCATGAAATGGGATATAATGCATGACAATGTCCATTGAAGAAGTGAAAGGCCGTGAACCAGGTTACAACTGGGACTGTAGTAGGAGTTGAGGAGTCGACCTCTCGATTTGAGTCTAGCTTGCCTTTTCCATGGCTTCTTGTTTATCTACTAACCAAGGTTACAAAAACCGAACCGATCGACCCTAAAAACCGAACCTTGATCAGAACCAGACCAAAACCGAGAAAAAAACCGGTTCACAAAACCAATCCACCAAAAATACAAAAACTACTTAAATTTTGAAAAATTATATATATATATATTCATGTGTAACCATGTGAATCTAAACCATTATACACAAATTTGCAAAAAGTGCTCTTGCTATGTGCCATACTGAGCATATTTCACTAGAACCTTCCCCACTCAACCAACTTTTAATTTATTTTTTAAATTTAAAAAATACCCTCTTAAGTGTTGTTGTACAGTTAATTATGGAACCGGTCAAAACTGGTCGGTTCCGTACGAAACTGGTCATTTCCAGTTTGAGACATCGGTTTGACTTGGTGATGCCCCAAAACTAGTCGGAGCAGCCGGTTTTACCAATTTCGATCCAGTTTTTGTAACACTGCTACTAACACTATGTCTAGTGTCGGGTGGTATGTGGACATGGCACTTCAAGACACATGACATATGACAAGTCACTATTTAACAAGATTCAGGAGCAAGAGGGAGGCATGATTGTGGAACTCAATGATGATCCCATGTATCCCTAGGATCTCTTCACTACAGTTTCTTGTGTACTCAGGTCCTAGAAAAGATCCTCATGGAGATTGTTCTTTAGCTTGGATGTGAGTCGTAGACATGATTGTTAAAGTTGAATGGACCTTTTTCAAATAAGCTCATCCACCTGTGAGACACCACCATTCCCTATTGTTTATCTATCATGCATATGTCACTTTGGTTGTGTGTACTTGTCATTATTCTAATAAATCACAAAGTCAAAAACGGGCATAAGCCATTCCCTTTACAACTTCATAATACATGATATAACAATGAAATACATCAATGGCCAAGTTGAGGGGGTGCCCCTTGGGGGGCTTTCCTCATTGGTTGAGCCAATATAAAATAATTCGGACATCTGCTAATTGAAAACTGTTGGAGGACTATCCGAGATCCTGAAACGCATCATCTGCCAAAATTCCAAGCCATTTCCTTGACCCAGGAGGCCAAATCAATTTTTTCAATGATTTCTCTAGTTCATTTTTGTTGGTACAATCTTTGGAAAATGATAAATCAACCATAACTCTGTCCAAGGTGCAAACTAAGAAAACCGACTGCTCTGGATGATCTGGAGACATAGAAGAATGGTAGAAGTGACTACTCATACCCCGTAGAACACTGCTTTTCTCTAGGAGAATCAAACATACTACCATCTAGAATAAAATTTGATCATTTGGACAATAATTAAGTTATAATAATCACTTAGCAGTAGAACCGAGGCCAAAATCTCAAAACTAAAACTGCAGTATTGGTCCTGGGCATGTCTGGAACAAATATGGATCATGTTTTTTTTGAGTTAGTGCCTTGGGAACCGTGCTTGACTTGGTCAACTGGGTTGACCAGGTCAAAGTACCCAAAATCAAGGTGAGATACTGCATCAATATGATCCTGTAAGCATCCAGGGTAAGAAATGCTCCAATGGTGTATATCAAAACCAAGCGTAAACTAATTATTCATAATCATGGTGACAAATAATAATAATAATAATAATAATAATAGTAAAATATACCTGCGCTTCTGAAGAATCTTGAAACTTTTTCTGGAAGTCTGCTTGTCTATGCCATACTTACAAAGGGTAAACAATGTGCTACTGCTGGGTGAGGATGGACAACAAGGCTAAGGCAAAGGGTAATGACTTTTGACTGGCTTTGACTATGTGATTTATCTGAATTATGACAAATACACACAACCAAAGTGACATATGCATGGTATATTGAACAATAGGGGATGGTGTTGTACAGGAGGATGAGCTAATCCGAAAAGTGTCCATTCAACCCTAACAATCATGTCTACGACTCACATCCAAGCTTAAGATCTAGCTCCGCGAGGATCTTTTCTAGGACCCTTGCGTTGAGTACACAAGAAGTTGTAGTGAAGAGATCCTAGGAGACACTTAGAATTAGTCGTCCCTTACTCCATCTCACATCAAAACCCGTAGGCTCTGTGAGGATTTAATCAATACATTTCAATCAGATGGCCAGCAGTCTTTAGATTTAGCATTTGTTTATCCACTACTTTATTTGGGCCTTTAACAATTTCACTTCATAGCCTTTTTTATTTGTGTCTAAAGACAGTTTGCAATTTAATTTGCAGGCTTGCATTTCATAATATATACCATATAGCTTATAATGCATGTAATGATGGTAGACATATTGCTTCAGGTTTTCGCTAACAACTTCTCGGACAACTAGGGGGAATATCCACAGTCAGGACCAAACATCGAGGGAAATCGACCAGAGAGGTCAAGGCTTCAAAACCCAACTCACCTAAGCTCAAGAACCAACACCAACGGGTTCTCCTGGCCCAAAAGGATCAAGGCTTCTGCAAGTTTTGTTTCACAACTTAAAGCCGAGACACAAAACAACATGGGATCCATCATGCATTGAGGGCAAAATGGGGAAAGGATCTTCAATATCACAAGTCTCAAACAGTCTAAGTCATATGATAAGTTTATAATGGATGAAACTGGATGGACGGGGGCAAGTGATAAATGGAACCAACCTAGCACTAAGGTTTACTATTTGTACAAGCATGGAATGAACAACAGTTTTCACATCAAGTCCCTTGATTAATCACAACACAAGTTAGAGCAACAATAGATATAAGCATAGGTCACCATAATCATCCTAACCTGATAAGCATAGGTGTCTGACATACATCATAGAGCAAAATCAAACCAAGGAGGTGTATACCTGATCTAACCAAATATACCTGTCTCCAACTGATAAGCCCCTCTATAACTGTGTGTACCAACTTTGATCTGCTGCTCTGCTACAATGAACTAGATCATCACCAAAAGAATCTCAATGGACCCCTGAATCTCAGTCCTGGCAAGGGAAATCTGATGAACAAGGCTCTGGAATAGTTGAAGTTGTAAAGATCCATGCTAATACCCCATGTGAAAAATTGCCCGAAATAAAATAAAAGACAAGTCTGCATGCTGCATCATGGAAGCCCAGCTGCAAAATGTATATGTGATAACATGGTATAGCTAGTAACACTTTCAACCATCATATAATTAACCTAGCAATTAATTCGAGTGTCTAATTTCATCTAATTTCACCATTTTCTCGAAGATTTGATTTTCATGCATAAAACCCTAGGGTAAATTGGGGTTTTTTCACATAAGCACTCCTTCTCTCTTAGTAATTATCTAAAACTCTAATTAACCATCATAATAAGAGATCTAATCAAGATACATTGCTTTATTCACCTTCATTCCTCATTTTTTGGGATATCTTGATTATAAGGACGCCCCCTAGGCTTGGTCATTCACCTACTCTAAAGTGTCAGTAGCTTTGGTCGGTGTGACATATGATGCTCTTTCAGAGGTCTAAGCTTCCATAGGTCACAACTTTGGTTGCCTTCCCTCTGCCATCTTGAATAAGATCACCTTAAGGGGCAACTACAAGAATTGTGATAACAGTTACTATTGCAAATATAATTGGATCCCATAGCTTGGAATTGAATATTTCGAGCCAATGATGTTCTCAAGGGAAAGCTCAAGGACAAACCACAGGTAGCGTATGTAGCCTTTGTTGAAGATCCACAAGATGCAAACAATGGTGATGACATTGCTAAAGATTTCCATTTTATGCATTTTAAGTAGCCCAAACGTTGAAAACAAGAAGGGTTTCGATGTAGATGAGGCTCAACATAAATGGTTCCTCGGCTAGTTTTGAAATTTGTGAATCTTGGGAATTATACCCTTATGAGGGTCATGAGACAACTTGATGTAGCTCAGCACGGATGGTTGTCCAATAATTTAAGAAATTCAAAATTTGGGAGTTTGGAGAGGTGGAGTCTTATCACTCAAGAATTCAACTTGGGATTTGTTACCCCTACTTCAGAAAGGGGTGATTTTGATCAGTAATTCTTGATGTGAGATTTGTGGCTTCACCACAGATCGTTGGTCAGAGATCCTTCAACTTGGTCATATGGTGTATGTGCCTTGACGTGCCTAGTAAAAGACATCCGTCGATCCTCTATTGATGTTATATCTCAAACCCCAATTTATTCTTAGCATGTTTTAGGGTATGACGGTATGTTAGCATAAGATGTTACATGTATGTTTCTATAATGACTCGTATACTTAAACTATTGCTCATTTCTTAGTCTAACCTTGGTGTTATTCTTCTAGCTAAATACGTTTGTTAGTGGGAAGGTTGATTTGTACCTTGGTGAACTTACTTAGACATTTCTACCTGGTGAAATTATTACAGCCATAACATACATTCTGGAAAAATTACTTAACCAGTTTTAGCATTTAATTTTTAGATTTCCTGCACTTCAAACTTCTGCACAAAATTTTGGGGTTCAAATCTGAAAAATATCTAGTTTTCTTGCTTGTTTCTTGGCTGGAAAGAACTCTAGGACAGCAACTCTAAACTCTGGAAATTTTACTTTGGCTGGTGATTACTCTTAACTTGCTACACTTTAAATTGTTGACTAAAGTGACTTGCATAAATTTTGGAAATTTTTTGAGTTTGTTGTGTTATATTGACATCTTATAACAGCAAGATAACTTAGTGTTCTTGTTTAGTTAAATGCCTGTGTTGCATGGGTACCCGTACCGGGGGGTCAAGTACACGAACCAGTACCGGGTACACGTACCGGGTACTTGGGTACTTCAATGGTACGTCCCCAGCCGTACCTAG
>LPNX010432406.1:0-57821 GCA_001517045.1 Pseudotsuga menziesii | reverse complement strand
TTTTAGTGGGATTTTCAGGGAAATATGGTAGGTAAGTGGACGAATGAGCCATGAAATGGGGGAGATGAGGTAGTTAACCATTTTTGGGTGTTAACAGATTGTATCAAGGAATTGGTTCCAGGACATGCATGGATGAGCCCTCAGCATGTGGAGATCAACTTTGAAAGATGGAACAACTTTAAGGTAAACGGGTTTCATTTTTTTATATATTTTTTTAAAAAACCAGTCACAAGCGTCGCTTAAGCGACGGCTCCCACATGTCGCATTTCCGACGCTTATTTGGGATATCCGTCGCTTAAACGACGCTTATTTTAACCTCCGTCGCTTATACGACGCTTCTAAATGTCTCTTTTCCGACGTTTTTTCTTAATACCGTCGCTTATCCGACGACCGTGTTGTCGCTTAACCGACGGCATGAGGTTTATTTTCTCAAAAAACTTTCACTGCCGTCGAAAACACGCTGTCGCTTAACCGACGCTTGAAATTTAACCGACGGTTACTCAGGTGTCGCTTAACCGACGGTTAGTCAGGTGTCGGATAACCGATGACAGGTTTCCGACGCTTAAAAAAAAATCAAAGTGTCGTACATGCGACAGGAAAGTGTCGAAAATCCGACATGACGGCCGTCGGAATTTTGGTCAAAATGTAGTAGTGTAGCCCCACCGCCTCCCATATTATGTATGTTCCCAATCCACCCAGGTCTTCCGCACCTGGGGCTCAACATTCAATCCCTGTTTCATCATTACCGTCCAGTGCCAGGGGGCAACCCCGAGCATGAACTACATTATCTATCACCATAATTGTACCTAGTCATGGACATACCTCTAGTATAGATAAATCTATAGTTTATGTCCCTCCTACCCACACAAATGTGTCTAACCCCCCATCTAGTTCAAGTCATCCCTTGGGGGCACAACCTGTAACCAATCAAACCTCTTGGGGGTATGGTTACACAGTAAATCAAGTACCTGTAGGAAACATTAATTATCCACCCAACCCTACAGGAATGCCTTATGTTGGAATTCCATATCCTAGTAATACTTTCATGCGATGGGGGAAACCTAACTGGTCCTGCATGCCAGCTATGGGGGGGATACCTGTACATACTCCAGGGGGTGCTAGAGGACCACCTTATGGAGGTCCTCCCCCTGGGGGGCCTAATGGTCCTCGAGGGAATGGTGGTTTCCCTCCTTATGGTACTAATGGTCCTAGTGGTTCTGGGGGTCCTGGTGGCTTCCATCCTAATGGCCCCGGAGGGTCTGGTGTCCCTCCTCCTAGTGGTTCTGAAGGCTCCAAAGGTTTACCTCCCAGGGGTCCTAGAGGTTCTAGTGGTCCTCCTCCTGGTATTCCCAATTGTCCTGGTGGTTCTGGAGGCCCTGGTGGTCCTCCTCCTAGAGGCCCCAGCAGTCCTAATGGTCTTAATCCCGGAAATCAACCCCCTGCGGGCGGATCTTCCAGTAGTTCTTCATCACAACCACCTATCTATCAGTCTACTTACGGTCCTACTGGTACTTATATTCCATATCAATATTACCAGTATGTGCAACCTAATCATCAGTTACCTTTCTTAGCAACCTTGGACTTGCCTGATTTGTCCAAGTTGATTAACTTCCCCATTCAACATAACCCCTCGTGGCCTCCCATTCCGGTAAAGTTACCATCGAACATCCCAAAGTTCGATGGGAAGCAGGAGACGATCCAAAAAACCATGTCATGACATTCCATTTGTGGTGTTCTTCAAACTCCCTTATGGATGATTCAGCTCATTTAAGACTCTTTCAACAAACTTTGACTAGTAGAGCCGTGAAATGGTACATTGAACTTCTGCAACATTCATTTGTGGATATTGGCTCATTGGTAACTTTATTTCTTACACACTTTCATCTTCCTATCCATTATGAAACAGGCATTGATCTATTAACTTCTCTGTGATAGAACACCTCCACCCACATATCCAATCATATCCATGAGTGGAGAAGAAAGAGAAGACTTATTAAGGCTCCTATCCCGGATCAGTTATTAGCTGATTCGTTTACTAAATATTTGTTGCCTCTGATTGCTCGAGATGTGGCTATGGGCAGTTCTATTACTGAATATCAAGCCATTAGTCGAGCCCAATATCTAGACTTGGTCTATTCCCAGTCTAGAACTTTGTATGACTTGATCCCTCAAGCTCCTCGTCCAAGCACCGATCCTGCAAAACCACCAACAGAAGTCCCTGTTGATGGGATTGTTGGTTCAATCCAGTCCCCATTAGCAGCAAAACCTACCAAGCAACCCCAGATTGCCATCCCTACTCATTCGACTCCCAAGGCTTCCGCTAAGGTCAATTCTATTCAGAGTATTCAAATGCCCGGCAACAATAAAAGGAAAGGTAAAGCTAAAAACAAAAAACCTGGAACCAACAGGATAATCCAAAACCAACCACCAACGATAACGATAAAGGGAAAAGAAAAGCAAAATATCCATGTCTACTATGTAAAGGTGACCATTTCACAAAAGAGTGTCCTTGTCGGGACGAAATTACCCAATTTTTGAAAACTAACCCTGCACTTGCAGTTCTCACGGATCCTTTTCCCTCTCAACAACAACTGATAGACCACATGTCTAATTAGGGAAACTCTAGTTCTTTAGAGGAAATTCACATGATGTCCTCTGCTACTATTAGTTGCAAACTTGAAGTCAGAGTTTCGACAAACCCGCAGACAAGAAAGAAGACAATTCTTCTTCAGGAAAACCTCCCTCTACTAGTTCTCTCGAATCCTCACCTACTGTCCCCCTAACCATCAAGAATCCTACTCTCGACATGGTTTTTCATCCACCCAAGAGTACTCTTAGGAATTTTGTTTTTAACCCTAATTCCTGAGCTGCTCAATTTTATAATGTAGTTCAAGATCTCACTCAGGAACCATGTGCAAGGTCTACCTTGGAAGTACTCCAAAGTTGTCCTACACAACGCAAAAACTTGTTAACTGCGTTAGGAGATTTAGAATAGGGAAATACTAATTTGATTCATTTCAATTTCGAGAACCATAAGTATAGAATACCTCACAAAATCACTTTCCAAATCATAACGAAATTAGTCGGAAAGAAGGTCTTTAGAACTGTCTAAGACAAAGGAGCTTCAACTTTGGTTTTGTCCCTGTCTTGTTGGAAAGCTATCGGCTCTCCCGAGCTTGTAACATCACCTACGAATCTAAAAGCCTTTGATGGATGAGGTTTCCAGCCCCATGGTCTCATATCATCCCTTTCATTCAATCTTGAGGGAAAATATTTTTCTATTCAAGTAGAATTAATAGATGCCCCATTAGATTACGGCATCCTTATAGGAAGAAATTGGTTTTACGCCATGACTACTGTTGCTTTGACGGTATTTCGAACTGTCCAATTTCCACATCTAGGAATAATTGTCACCATTGACCAACTCAATTTATGTATGCTGGATGTTACTACCTCTATAGCTAATAACATCCCTATGTTAGGCTAGTCCCCTCCTCCTTACCAATCGATTGGGGTAGGCATGTTGAAGGATTCGTCCCTTATGAGGATTTTCCATCCACTCCTCCTAACACAGACATAGAGACAGTAAATATGATTTTGTCATTTGATTATGATCCAAAGGGAAAACAAATTGTTGAGTCCACCTCCTTGAGTCCGCATGAAGAAATGTACAACGTCATTCAAACCCTTTCCGATGAACACACTGATAAACTTCATCTGATGGCTTCGGACCCTTACCACCTACCCTACTGGTTAGAACCCTCTCTTCCTATTCTATATTATCTCTCTGAGACTTTTCCTTCGTATGATTCCATTATGGAGATCATGAGAATGAATGAGCCTATCTAGGAGGATCATCATCATAGATCCTCGTTCCTCCCCAACACCAGTTCGGTAGACCATGATTTTGCATCCCTGTTTTTCACTTATATTTTCAACACACCTCAAAATCCTATATTGTTGCAAGACACAGATTCTGAAGGAAACCTATGCAACATTACTCAAACAAATCCAATTGATATATCATCTAAGCCTGGTACCCTTGAGCATGTTCATGTTGGGCAGAACTGCTCGGCAAAAGAATCTGAAGCATATAGGGCACTTTTCAAAGAATTTCACGATATTTTTGCCTTGTCTTATGAATAAATGTCGGGGATAGACCCATCGATAGTGGTCCATGAAATAAAAACCTATCCCACCACTAAACCTGTCAAGCAAAAACTAAGGCAAGTCCATCCACAGAAGGTGGCAGCTATTAAAGCTGAAATAGAGAAACTTCTCAAAGCTAGGTTTATTTATCCTGTACCCCTAACAGAATGGGTATCGAACTTCATCCTTGTCAATAAAAAGCAGGGCACCATTAGATTCTATATTCATTTTAGATATTTGAACAAAGTTTGTCCCAAAGACAACTTTCCTACTCCGCATATCGACCAGATTATCGACAATTGTGCCGAAAGTGTCATCTTCTCATTTATGAATGGATTTTTAGGTTATAATCATATTGATATTTTACCCACCGATCAGCACAAGACGGCATGCATTTTCCCATGGGGAACCTTTGCATATAGGAAGTTACCATTTGGCTTATAATAAAACATTGGAGCCACTTTCCAACGTGCTATGTCTTATGCATTTCACGATATAAAACATATTGTTCAACCATACCTTAATGACCTCCCTGATCATTCACAACAAAGGGAGGACCACCCTGGTCATCTTAGAGACATTTTCCTAAGTTATCAGCATTATAATATATGGATCAGTCCTCATAAATGTGTTTTCTGCATTGAGACAGGACACCTGTTAGGTTTTGTGGTTTCTAAGGATGGCATCTGGGTAGATCCATTGAAAATTGCCTCTATTTTAGCTCTACTAGCCCCAACCAACCTTCTAGAAGTCCAAATTTTGCAAGGGAAGGAAAACTTTCTCCGTCGTTTTGTGTGCAATTTTGCAGAGAAAACACACAGTTATATGCGTCTCCTTAAGAAGGACACTTCATTCTATTGGCATGACCAAACCCAATGAGCCTTTGATAATATCAAACACACTCTGACTCATTCACCTGGGATACACCCCCCAGATTATTCAAAGGATTTTCTCTTATATATTGTTTCCTCCACTACTACCATCGCTATGGTTTTGGTGCAGGAAAATCCTGACGGTCAGGAGCACATGATCTACAATGCTTAAGAATCTTATGGATTTCTAAACCTGATATTCACACGTGGATAAATTAGCATTGGCCATAGTCATTACTATTCAAAAAATTTGTCACTACATTTTGCTCCACCCAACCACCGTATTGGCAGACTCAAACCCTATGTATTACATCCTGACTCATCAGGTGCTCAGGGGCAAGTACTCCCGATGGATATTCATACTACAAGAGTTTGATCTGGAATTCGCCAAAGCCACATCAAATAAATCCTTGGTCTTTTCCAAGATCATGTGTGATCTTCCCTGTGCTTCGATGGAATCTGAGCCCAGTGATTCATTTCTGGATGAATTCCTGTTCCTGATAAGCACTACTGACCCATGGTATGGAGATTTGCTAATTTATCTCCAAACACAAAGATTTTAGCCAAATCTATCTCGTGACGATCACGGCCGTATCCATCACCACGCAAAATACTACCTCATCTTGAATGACACTTTGTATAGACGTGGTATCGATTCCGTTATCCAGCCAAGGAAGTTGAACAAGTGTTGAATGATTGCCACTCTATAGTATGTGGTGGTCATTTATCTGGGATGGTTATAGCCAATAAAATCCTTCGCGTTGGCTATTTCTGGCCTTCAGTCTTTAAATATTGTCATGAGGCTGTTAAGAAATGCCCACCCTCTTAACATTTTTATCCGAAAAAGTGCACTCATCCTGCTCTGCTACACCCCATCATTGTCGTTGGACCATTTTCCAAATGGGGGATTGATTATATGCATTGTAATCCTACCTCAGCCGAGGGGCATGGTTATATCATCATGGCTGTTGACTATTTTACAAAGTGGTCTGAGGCCATGCCTACATATGAAAAAGACGATAAGGCTACTGCTCTCTTCTTGTTTCATCATGTGATAGCTACATTTGGAGTCCCGCAGTCCATAGTTACTGATTACAAATCACATTTCCATAATCAAATTATGGAGGAACTAAGTACCAAGCTAGGTTTTCATCATGAAAACTCTACGCCCTATTATCCGCAAGCTAATGGTCAGGTAGAGGCCATTAATAAAGTTTTGAAAACAATGCTTCGTCGAATGGTTGGAGACCATAAATCAAACTAGCACCATATCCTTTTTTCCACTCTTTGGGCTTACAAGACTTCGGTGAAAACAGCTACTGGTTTCACACCTTTCCAGCTTGTCTATAAACTCGAAGTTGTCTTGCCGATTCAATGTCAGATTCCATCCTTGAAACTTGCTGTCAAACTTCTCCTAGACACTTCCACAGAGGAAGAGAGATTTTTATACTTAAACAACCTTGACGAAACTAGGAGAGATGCTGCCTTGGATAATGAGGCACACAAGAAATGTGTCAAGGCACATTATGACAAGTCTATCCAACCTCATGCCTTTAACGAGGCTGACCTAGTTTTGACTTACAATCAGATATATGACAAGCTAGGGAAAGGAAAGTTCGAATCCATGTGGTACGGTCCTTTCGTTATTTCTAAACTTTTAGAGAAAGGGTCCTATGAGCTTGTAGACTACGATGGAATCCCTTTAGGACAACCTCGCAATGGGTTGTACCTGAAGAGGTACTATGCCTATATCTCTCTTGGATAGTATCTTGTATATATGTATATTACTTGAATTTCAGTGTGCTTAAGTATTTTCAATATGGTTTTGAGTTTAGTGTCTGTATCTGTTTATACCATGTTTTGGTCATGCAGAGCAGATGGATTTCTATGGCTTTGCTGATGGTGCTTGCCGCTACACCTTGAATCTTGCCTCAGCTGCTTGGGTTCTCTATTCCCCAGCTTATGATTTGGTCAGTTCAGGAGCGGTTTATATTGGTCCTGCTACCAACAATATCGTTGAGTATCAAGCAGTCATAGGTATTCTAACTGAAGTTTCCTCCCAATATGTTCACAACTTGGTAGTCTTGATGGACTCACAACCGATGGTTTGTCATCTAAACCATGTTTATACCATTAGGAATCATGTGCTTCTCTGTCTCTTCTGGAGGGTACACGTGTTAGAAAGTTCATTTGAAACAATCACCTATAGGCATATCCCTAGGGATCATAATGTAGTTGCTGACTCATTAGCTAATTACATCCTAGATTGGCATGTTGCCTATTCATGACATGAAAATAAAACTTGGTTCATTGTAAATAAACTATAAAAGACACATAAAACTCATGTAAAATACCTTCACCATTTGAGACATATAAACACTAAGTAAAAGTCTGTATATATATATATATATGAACATGTTTTACAAAAAATAGGTCATGAGACCTCATCTGAAGCATGTAGGCTTTCAGGTAAAAAATCACCATACAAAAAATCCTGAAGCTATCAACTTTCAGTGGATACATCATGCACTCATCGTCTAATTATGCTCATGGTAAAACATCATTTCCCGGGCTACTCTATGTAGCAGTCTGCTAAAACATCCCGGTACTCCCGTTGTAGGCCTCTAATACCTTAGTGGGAGGTCATCGATTTAAGCATCAGCGATTTCTAGAGAGAACCTCTCCAGGTTCTCCTCTAACTCCCCTGTCACATTGTCACCCTAAAGTACAAAACGGGCTCCAGCTCGCCTGTCCAATGGGGAGGCTCCCCCAGGTCGTGCTACTCCAACGTTTGCATGAAAACATTGAATTCTCTTTACTAAACATAAAAAATATAAAACATCAAAAACATAAAAACACTATTTCCATTTTAGATTCTTTTGTTTCTTACCGATGTCACCCCACTATCCACTAGGTGGGAGCGGTAGGTCAGGGTCACCGCTGTAGTCAGTGCCTACATATGCATAATCCTCCACCATGAGGAGTTGATCTCTCAACCATCGAAAGAACAGGTCACCGAACTTTACCTTCCCCCTACCCGCTCCAGTACGGGCCATAATATGGACCCACCTCTGCATGCGAGGATCCCATGCCCTTAACTCTGTAAATACCACCTGGGGTCTCATCTATGGAACCCACTCGAAGAAGAAGCAAGCTAGAATGGAACCGAAACCAAATTGCTTCAGCTCCCCCTATCGACACTTGGTCAGCTGATCCTTGAATATCGGAAGTAGAGCTTCCACCTAGTTAAAGACTATAGGCACCATGGCCTCTATGGCATAGAGCATATGCGCTCTAGACACCTGGTGTACTCCTTGCCTTCCCTCCACTCTCTGCATGGTAAATAACATAGTCCATAGAGGGCCATCCATGACTACTTTTATGGGAATTTTCTTCCCCGATGTCCTACTCCCAGGAATGCAGTGATGCTCTATCAACTCCTAAGTAGTAACGTCCCCCCCATGGGAACTAGTCAGCACGATGGGAGCACCCCGTCTTGAAAGGCCAGTCAGGAAGTAGATGTCCT
Source organism: Pseudotsuga menziesii (assembly GCA_001517045.1). NCBI lineage: Eukaryota > Viridiplantae > Streptophyta > Pinopsida > Pinales > Pinaceae > Pseudotsuga > Pseudotsuga menziesii. The sequence goes on along the minus strand of LPNX010432406.1, from coordinate 49,274 downwards.
CTGCCTCAACTATCAATATGTGAGCACCAACCTTGAAATATTGTTGCTCCGGATTCCATATCTAGAGTATATACTCTATTAGTTGCTCATGCGATACCCTACTGGGTGTGCAGAAGAAATTTAAGAGTCCATAGTCTCTCAATGCGGCTATGCAATGCGCATTTCATTTAGTGAAGGTGTCATCGTTATCTTGTTGCCTCTCTTTCCATATGACCATTTTTTATCAACAAGAACCTATCAAAAACCATCACAAGACTTGTTAGAATCATTCTTAATCATCCAAATCAATAAAAATGATCTAGTTTTTCTTGTGCAACCACTTTTTTTCCTCCATGGTCGGCATCGCATGTGTCCCATTGAGGACAGGTGGTGGTACCTCCTATGCGCTATGTTTTCGACGCGGTTCTAATGGGGTATCGCTTATCTCGCAAGGGATAAGAGAGGTGCCCACTTCCATGATTTTATTTCTTGCCATAGAAAGGACCCTATGGATTCTTCTTCCGTGGTCGTTTAGGCTCTCTAAACATGAAAGATACCGAGTTTTCTTTCATTGGAATCATTAAATTAAACATTAAGAGACCCTCTTATGGGAACGAACCCCTCCTCTCTCAAGTTAGTAAAACATATGATTTTGTACTTGTCTCCGAATGAGCTATAATGAGTGTTTGTTACCCTCTTTAAACTTGTAAAACTGAAAAGAGGCACTCAACAATTATGATGGGGAAAATGGGAAGGGAATCATTTTGCAAATAAATGGCAGTAATTTGTTGTTATCTTTGAACATGGCACTTGTCTGCATATCATTTCAGTCAATTGGGTATTCAACTGATCTCTATGATGATCCACTTTCATGAGTCGTATCACTCCTTTGAGTCTTTCAAAAGAATGCATTGTCCACCATCACACTGTGTGTTTTCCTGGTCTAGTCATGCTGCCAAGGCTCTTGTCGTGTCGCTCGATGTTCAAAGGGAAGTTGAACAAGTTTTACCTCTGCAGTCAAAATAGTCTTTGTGTCAATAATTTTGAGTCAGTATTATGGTTACTACATTCACACCATTCCAGAACTATGTTCTGATTTTCGTGTCGTCGATGTGGGACTCATCATGGCCCTCCTTCGATGAGACTATTCCCGTCGACATTAGCTCATCATCCAGGAAATAGTATTAGAAACAAAATTTAGTACCTTGAGATCTGTATGCCTCAATGACAGATTCTCTCACTCTCGACATAGGTTCACATCATTGACCTTTGATCGATAGAATTTACTAGGTGTTCGACATGAAGACATCTATTCATGCTTAGTAGATTATACTAGGGTACCTTGGGAACCATTGACATCAATGGTGATCTCCCTCACAGTTGTTAATGGTTCACATCATTGGCCGATAATCAAGTGGTTTCTACCATGTTCGACTTATAATCATTGTAATCACATGGATAGAATCGTACTTTGTGGAAGACGAGACGAAGACCCTGGGTATTTGTTTAGCGCTCATTGCTTTCCCCAGGTTGCGATGGAGTTTTGTATATCTAACATGGATCCACATTTTTATGGTCGTGGCTATGCTCAAACTTGTGTCTGTATGACATAGATCTATGTTGTATGTTCAGTAGCTATGTCCAAGTTTGAGTCCTCTATCACATGGATCTATGTTGTATTCTAATAGCCATGCTTGTTTATTCCTCTCATGGATCTTCCTTGTATTGGTCCGCAACCATGAGTTGCTTACATTTGTCTATGATTCAAAAGTATAGATGTACTACAAATGCCTACTGGATGACATTCTCCTACTGAGATGACATTTTTACCTCGAAGTGACAACTTGTTCTCTCAAAGCTCTCGCTTATCGTATCCCTCTAAGTCTCATGCTTTGGGGGGCATTCTGTTATACCTAAATCCTGTCACCATCATGTGATAAGACCCTTAACTTCCATGTTTTCCCTTAATCCCAATACTTAGAGTGGAAACTTGCTATGTTTGTCAATTCTACTTGAAAAAACCTAGCACCACACTTGTCCTGTGGCTAATGAGGGGTACCTTGCTCAGCACTGCCTATATCCTATTTTAGAGAAGCGATGCCACTGCCTATGGTTATTGGTCTTAAAGTAATCACTCTATCATAAGGGAACAAAAGTGGCACCATGGATAAAATGGGAAAAAGAGAATTTTCTCAAGACTTCTAGAACTTGAGCCTTGTGTCCTCCCTTATCCCTATCATTATGGGTTAGTTTGAGATCAAGATACCCCTTGATAGGATCTTGGAGCCACCTCACCCATCATTCTCTCAACTATCCCTATCCATTGAGACTTATAAACACAAGCTCATATCCATAGTTGAGGGGGTGTTATACACCAGAATGGAACCTCTTCGTCCGAGTGCCGACTTTCCTTATGTCGGCACGCAAAAGGACACTTATGGATTGAGGTTTGCCTAGAATACTATAGCTTGGCCTATTGTGAAATACATTCTTCCTCTATCCAGCTAATTACTTTGCCACATTTGCCATGTTGGGATGTATTCACGACTCTCCTTATTGACAACTCGTGCATCATTCGTGAGTCTCTCATGTAGCAAGTCGCGCATCCTTGTATTCGCGGGTTTCTCTTCTGTATAGTCGCAAATCATTCGTGGGTTGCTCTACTACGGACCCGCGAATGTGTATCTTAACATTTAAACTTTAAAACACGCGTTAAGTAGAGATTAGTTATGTCATGTAACTGGATTTCCTTAACTGCTGTAACTTCTCTAACCTTCAAACTACCTTATTTCACCCATATAAATATAGGTAGGAAAGGCCATGAGAGGGGACTTGAATTTATGCATTGTTATGCTAGAGGAATCGGGACTCTCTTTGCCTACACCTTTACCCTAGAGTTCTTCCCCTTATGTTGCAGAACTTGGAGGCTGAGTTCATTGGAGAAGAGAAATAGCAGAACCAGATCAAGGTTTCATGAGGTGCCAACTTGAAGAGAAGGTATATTTGTACTTGTTTTCAAGATTAATAAAGATGTGATGTCCTTCTTCTTCCCAAATCATTGTTCAATGTGTGATTAAATCTCTATTTATGATCATATGATGATGTTATTCAGATCATTTGTTTATGTTTATTTGATTATCATTGTTTTATATGTGGTCATAATGGTTTGAGGAAGGTATAACTTGTTTTGCAGGTCTCTTGGAGCGAGAGGAGCAAGAGGAGGATTGAAGAGAAAGCTTGGACCAGCCTTCAGTTTATCAGGTGTGGACCTTTCTTATCTCTGAAACTTGCTTATATATGCTTGCTGAACATTGTGCATCTCTCTTTCAACCCCAGTACATTTATGGCCTCTTAAACCCTAGCCATAGGATACTTTCCTTTACAATAGAACTGGCGATTCCACTGGGGATAGCCTTGTCTGTTTGGGTTTTTTCTTTTGATTTCTTTCAGCTTTTTGCGTTGTTTCAGGTCCTTCTTGCCACTTAGGAACACCTTTTCAGTCTGATTACACACTTCCCCTACCTTCTTAGGGTAGTTTTTTTACCTTTTTTGGGATTTTGCTACCTATTCACGGGTTGCTGTTCTAGACAGTCGCGCATACAGTCTTGTATTCGCGGGTTGCTTCACTGGATAGTCGCGAGTCATTCGCGAGTTTCCCTTATATACAGTCGCGAATGCCCCTGTAAACATGGTTTCTTCCTCTTTTTGTGATTTTTCTTCTGTTTGTGGGCTGTTGGGTAGGTCTTTTAGGATCCTCTGCAGGTGCATGACTCTAGGGAGATAGTGTCATCCCTTTTGGTTGTTTCCTATCTATGTGGTAAGCCTTTTGTAGATTTTGAGTTGTTCTTTGCTCTCCCTCCACCTCCTTTGCTTGGTATGGTTTTTGGCTCATGTTTCTGGTCAGCCTCTATTATTGATCTTTGTGTGATTTCAGAAACTTGTTGGTGTGGATTTCCTTCTTGTTTTGTTGATTAATCTCACCTTGCCAAAACAGTAGACTTGTGTTTTATACAAGCCTTCCTTCCAAGTAGGTCTTATACTGACTTTAGGGCATTCTAGAGTTTGTTTGGTGGTTGTTTAGCAGAGTTCCTTTTATCTTGTTATTGTTATCTGCATGCTTTTGCTTTGTAGGTAGTTTTTTATTTTGCCCTTATAAAAGAAAATTAAAAAGAACTTGCTTTCCCCCTACCTCTTTCTTTGGTTTGACCTTTTTGGACAAGGCACTGAGCAGCCTTTGTTTGTAGGTTTAGATTGATACTTGGGACTTCTTGGCCTTTGTTTATGTCAGTCTTTATGCTCAGTATTTTCATTCTAAAGTTGTTGGCTTGTTTACCTTTGTGAGCTTTCCTTTCAAGAGAGGTCTATGTTCAACTTTAGGGAAACCTAGGGTTTGTTTTGGGGTGCAACGTAGTTGTGTATCTCCTTTACTTTCAGTATTTGCTTGCTTTAGTTGATAGGCTATTTTTTCTTTTGCATTTTATAAAAGAAAAAAAGACAAAAACATCTTTGCTTTATATGCATATAGATTAGGCTGTTAGTCTAGATTGCATAGCATAGCATTGTTTTTGAAAAAATTTAAAAATATAAAAAGATTTGATCTTTTTTGGCTTTCAAGTTTTCTATTGGAAAATATAAAGAGAATAGCTATTTTCTTTTTTGCATCTCATTTCTCTTTGCTTAGTCATTTTGTTTTCATTTCTTGAGTCAAAACACCACATCAGTTTCATGCCATTTACCCTCTGAGTAAGAAACAACCCATAAAATAAACGATATAATTTTAAAAATTACTAGCAAGTTTTATTTTATAGGGTCATACAACTACTAGCTTAGGCTAGACTTGTGGGATAGGGAGTTTTAACTCCCCACAAGTGTTAAATTCAGACGTAGTTGGCCTATCACTAGGTAAATCCTTTTCTACATTGATTGTTTCTGGGAAGCTCCTCTCAAACGGGAGCTAAGCACTAGGCCGCGTGGAGGCTTGGACAGAGGAGATAACCCTCCGAATCCTTGTCAAAACATAACTCAGGACTTTTACGCATCTGGGGATTCTGTTCTAGATAGAGTTTCAGGCTCATCTACCCTGCCCATGCGTATGCGTTCGGCTGACGACTGTCCCCCCAGACTGTCAATTTAGTTAAGGTAGCCTCTAGTCTCTTTGACATCTAGGGTTCATACACAGGTACACCGGAAGGTTATTTCTGGTTGACCTTGGATGGGCTTGGAAGGTAACCCTTGTGGAAAGTGCAGGAGGGTGGTGGGTGATTCCTCCGCTTGTGCCTAAGAACCACCTCAAGGACGCCAAGTAATCGTTCATCAGCTTTCTTCTGGAAAGTGCATCTTATACCCGTTTGTCTGTTTGGGCTTTAGGAATTTATAGTGAGTGCTGTGTGGTTTGTCTGTACTTAGTGGGACTTTAGGTGTCTGCTTTGTAATTTTGGTTGCTTATCAACCTCAGGCTTTGTCTCTAGTTTTGAAACTATGGCTAGCACCCCTTTGAACACCAACCAAGAGATCCCCATGCCGGGAACTCCTTGTCCTATTCCTCTCACAGGGAATGTTGGTGTTCCCTTGATGGCCACCTTGAATCTTCCGGGATTCACCCTAGGGCTATCGGTGTGGTTGTTTTCCACTCCAAATGTCCTGAATGCTCCTAATGCTTCTCAAGTAAGCTTCTTATATCAAGGGCATCAAAACACTGTCTCCCCTTCACCTGTAGTTAGTTCTCCTCCTCCTTCTACCTCATGCGGTGAAAGTACTGATACTAGTAACCGACAATCTAAAAGGAGTAAAAGAAGGAGGAATAGAAAGAAAGCACATAATCAAGGGGGCACCCGTTCAACCTCTGCAAGTCAAGTTGAACCTCACCACCCAGCCTCGGTTGTTCATGCTGGGGGCACCCATCCAACCTCTATTGTTCAAGTTGGATCCATCCATCCAGCCTCTGGTGTTCACGCTGGTGGGATCCTTCCAACCTTTCCAGGTCATGTCGGATCCTGTCACTCAGCCTCTGGTGTTCATGCTGAGTGCACTCGTTCAACCTCTGGTTTTCAAGTTGAACCTCCCCATCCAACCTCTGTTGTTCAAGTTGGATCCGTTCACCCAGCCTCTGTTGCTCACGCTGGGGGCACACACTCAACTGCTGCAAAGCATGTTGATCCTAACCATTCAGCCTCTGTTGTTCATGTTGATGGTGCTCGTCCTACCTCTGTAAGTCAAGTTGGACCCAGTCTCTCAGCCTCTGCCAGGCATGCTGGGGGCAGTCTCTCAGCCTCTGTACTTCACGCTGGAGACAATTCATCAACCAATGTGAGTCATGTTGACACTGTTGACAAGTCTACCCATTCAAAACACAAGCTCAAGTTTCCTTGTAAGCTTTGTGAGGGAGACCACCTTACTTATAAATTCCCTTCTATTGCTGAGGTGCGAAGAGTTTGGATTCATGGTCATCCCGTTTTTGAACATTCTGGAGTCTCTCAACAACCAGCCTCTCTAAGTGAGGTTGGACCCAGTCACCCAGCCTCTGTTGTTCACGCTGGGGGAAAACTCTCATCCTCTGCTAGTCATGTTGAGAGAAAACAGTCATTCACTGCTAGTCATGTTGACTCAGTTGAGAAAACTGGTCGTTCAAAGCATCATCTTAAGTTCCCTTGTGTGTTATGCCAGGGAGATCATCTTACTCATCTATGCCCTGCCATCGTAGAGGTTCTAAGAGTGTGGTCCAAGACTCATGGATTTTCTTCTCATGAACACCCTATAGTTTCTCAACATCCTATTCAACCTTTGGTTGATCAAGTGGTCGAACAAATCTCAGATTTGGTCGATCCCACTCTTCTTTCAGAGAGTGTTCCTCATGTGATTGAACCAATGTCATCTTTGGTCAATCCCACTCTCCCTTCGAAGAGTGATTTTCATGAAGCGGTTGAATCGATTCCAGTATCGATCAATCCCACTCTTCCTTTGGAGAGTGACGTGTCTACTAGTCACATTCTCTTCACTTCTAGTTCAGATATTACTGCACAAGGGGGCACTGAACTTGCTTCAGACCAACCCCCACCAAGCTCTCGGATTGCTTCCTTTGATTGGGATAGCCTAGTTGAGCCGTGCCTTCCTTCCCATGCACCTTTCCAGATAAAGGTCAAAGTTGAACCCTATACAATTGCTCGTTGCATTGTTGATGAAGGAGCCTCAGTTAGTATTTTGTCTGCTCGTGCTTGGCGAGGTATGGGATCTCCCAGCCTTGTGTCGACTGCTAGTCAGTTACTGGCGTTTGATAGAAGAACTTGTATAGCCTTGGGAATTCTTCCTCAAACACCTGTTACTTTGGGTGGGAAGACTGTCTTAGTTGACTTCATGGTAATAGAAGACCCTTTGGACTTTAATATGCTCCTTGGACGTGATTATGTCTATGCCATGCAAGCTGTGGTGTCAACATTTTTTCATGTGATGTACTTTAATCATGGCGAAGAAATTGTCACTATTGATCAGTTGTATTTTCTTGATCCGTCTCCTGACCAGACTAGAGACCAAGTATTTCCTTTATTGGTTCCTAGTGTTTCTGTAGACACTACCCTGCCATAGGTGAACTATGTGGCCTCTTGTCCTTTGTGTTCAATTGCTACTGAGAAGAAGCCTCTGTTTTCATGCTTACCTTCTCGGGACTTGGTCCCAGGAGTTGAACTAATGAGTCATCCTATACAAATTGTAGAGTCTTCTCTCTACTCTATTGATCCATTTGAAACTCCAGATATGTGTCCTATCTCGGATGATTACCTTCTTTTGGATGAAGTCTTCCTGGAGTCTTTGATACAGTCTAACCTTCTTTTTCAGTTATGACTCTCGCATTTAGAGCATTCTTTCTGTTCTCCTTCGAGCTCGTTAAAAACAGTAAGGAGGCCGCGAGTTGGCTTTTTCGGACTCGTTAAAACTTCATGGGAAAGATTATGAGTTTCTTTAGGCCCAAGTCTGACTCCTCAAAATAGACTTGACTGCCGAGTAAACTTTTTCGTTCAGGCTCGTTAAGAATATGTGAATGGGAATCCACATTGGTGGTAGGTTATCTCTTTCTCAGACCATGTGGAATAATACGAGAAAGGATTCCTCTCTTTTCTACTGAATTGAGAAGAGTATTCTCAGGCATAGGTTTATCTCTTTTCCGGACCTGAGGGACTAAACTTACGGAAAAGGAACCCCCGGTATGAGCTTAGTTTTCTCTTTTTCGTGCTCTGGACCAAAACATGAAAAAGATTTCGAGTGTACTTTATGTCTTTGTCATGCTCGTTAAACCCTAAATAACAAAGCATCGAGTTTATTGTTGTAAGCTCCATTTCTTGTAATCAAATGGATCTTTCCGAGTGATCTTGCCTTCCTTCACACTCGTTAAACTCGGGCTATATGCTGCTTTTGAAGGAGCGTTGGGTAGGTGGTAATTTAACCTTTTTCGGACCTTCCTGACTAAGTACGAAAAAGGTGCGCCTTTTCTTCTTCGAAAGTTAAGAGAGTTCTTCTTTGGTTTGTTTTATACTTTTTCGGCCTCAGGAGACTAAATTGTATGAAAAAGGACCCCCCTGGAGTCTTCTTTGGAGTTTTCAGACTCTCTAAACTATGAAAACACCATCGAGCATGTACTAGTTCGGGCTCGTAAAATCCACGAATCAGTGCCTTATCAAGCATTCTTCTTTCTTTTCTTCGAGCTTGTCAAAAAATGAAGATGGTCCCGAGTTTGCTTTCTTGGACTCGTTAAACCTTTACAAGAAAGAAGGGAAGGGGAAGGTTTATTTCCATGTCTTTTTACATCATGGAAGCAAGTCTTGTTTCCTTGAACAAAGAACCAGTTTTGAGTCTATCAACAGTTGGGTCTTATCATTTTGACCTTATCCCGATTCAGAGTTTCTTACTCCTCCAGTTGGTCTTCTTTCCAATTATATGGGGAATCTGTCAATGTATTCTACATTATAGATTTGTTTCGTTGGTCTTATTTCGTGTCAAAAGCTGCCTAAGTCACTTTTGTGTCGTGCTCACTGTTCAAGGATTAAACATTTGTCAACCATTCTGCAGTTTCATTGACCTTTTGTGTCGTCCATTCCCTGGTATCCGTTCATTACATCATGTCTTCAGCGGTCCTTTTTGTGAAATTCAGTACCAATTCCAAATACAATTAGTCTTTGATTTACCTCATGTTGGATGATGAAGGATGCCTTAATGCCTTCCTTCCAACAGATCTCTTCCTATCGACTGCAACACATCTTTCTCTGGGAATGAGATTTAGAGTTTTATGACAGTACCCTGGGAATTGTTGTCCTCAATGGCAATTTCCCTCGCTATTGGGTAGTGGGGATACCTTAATGTCTCCTACTCAATGGATTCTTTAAGTGTTCGACTTCAAGTACTTATAATCACACTTGTTAGAATGTACTAGGTACCTTGGGGACCATTTTCATTAATGGTGGTTTCCCTCGCGTTTGTTAACGGTTCTCATTATTGACCGGTAATCAAACTATTTCCTCCATGTTCGACTTCAGCTCCTTTATTCGCATGGTTAGGATTCGTATCTTTTTTGGGCGGTTTGGATTGAAGACCTTGGGGGTGATAGTAGCATTGTAATCTTGTGCTATTGCCCAAGTTGTGCAAGACCTTGTTATACTTTATATGACATTTCGCTGAGACATAGATCCACCTTGTATTTTTGTGGCTATGATTGATTGTTGAGCATGGATCCACCTTGTTCATTTGTGGCCATGGCTCCTTTAGATTTGATATGGTGCCTTTTTGCATATTGAGCGACCATGATAGTTTCATCAGTTATACATATGTTGGATCCGCCTTTATCTTTATGGTGATGTTTTGTACATGGACGTGTATGTACCAGAGATCAGTTTTTATGACATTTATCTCTCTTTCAGGTATCTTCACTCGAGCCTTTCGATCTTGGATTCTCTGCTCTCTCCATACTCAGCTGTTTCCTTTATAATGTATTTCGGCTATTGTCTTCCCCTCTAACCTCACACATTAGGGGGCATCTATTATACACCAGAATGGCACCTCTCCGTCCGAGTGCCGACTTTCCTTATGTAGGCACGCAAAAGGACACTTATGGATTGAGGTTATCCTAGAATACTATAGCTTGGCTTATTATGAAATACATTCTGCCTCTATCCAGCTAATTACTTTGCCACATTTTCCATGTTGGGATGTATTCGTGACTCTCCCTATTGACAACTCACGCATCATTCGCGAGTCTCTCTTGTACCAAGTTGCGCATCCTTGTATTCATGGGTTTCTCTTCTATATAGTCATGAATCATTCGCGGGTTACTCTACTTCGGACCCGCGAATGTGTATCTTAACATTTAAACTTTAAAACACGCGTTAAGTAGAGATTAGTTATGTCATGTAACTGGATTTCCTTAATTGCTGTAACTTCTCTAACCTTCGAACTACCTTATTTCACCCATATAAATATAGGTAGGAAAGGCCATGAGAGGGGACTTGAATTTATGCATTGTTATGCTGGAGGAATCGGGACTCTCTTTGCCTACACCTTTGCCCTAGAAGTCTTCCCCTTGTGTTGCAGAACTTGGAGGCTGAGTTCATTGGAGAAGAGAAACAGCAGAACCAGATCAAGGTTTCATGAGGTGCCAACTTGAAGAGAAGGGATATTTGTACTTGTTTTCAAGATTAATAAAGATGTGATGTCCTTGTTCTTCCCAAATCATTGTTCAATGTGTGATTGAATCTCTATTTATGATAATATGATGATGTTATTCAGATCATTTGTTTATGTTTATTTGATTATCATTGTTTTATATGTGGTCATAATGGTTTGAGGAAGGTATAACTTGTTTTGAAGGTCTCTTGGAGCGAGAGAAGCAAGAGGAGGATTGAAGAGAAAGCTTGGACCAGCCTTCAGTTTATCAGGTGTGGACCTTTCTTATCTCTGAAACTTGATTATATATGCTTGCTGAACATTGTGCATCTCTCTTTCAACCCCAGTACGTTGATGGCCTCTTAAACCCTAGCCATAGGATACTTTCCTTTACAATAGGGGGAGAACTATAGAGGTATTGTTATGCTGTTGGATTGACTACCTAGTTCAAATCATTGGAGAGCATGGAGAGAAAAGTTGGAGCTTATGGGGATGAAGTGCTTGTCTCATGGAGGGGCTTGTTGACACTAAGGAAACGGTTGTAAGCGTCTCCATACATTCTTAATGCAAAGCTGGTTTACATCCCACATTAATGTTGTTTTGATTTCACATGTACATGTTGTTAGATTCCTTAGTCACTAGCATGGATAAGTAGATGATTTTCTGGTAGCTTTGATGTGCTTGTATGTTTGATGTGCTTGTATGTTTGATATGTTTTCAAGTACACAGGTTCACAATCAAATTAGTATTCCACATGTCTACAAAATTCAAGGAAGGTCTTCATCATTTTTCATTCACTCATTTGTTATGTATCTAAACCATTCAGACCAGAGGAACAAGTTCTATCCGCAGAAGGTGCAACATTCTTGATAACAGATACCAATAAAGTGATTGAATCGATGCAATCTTCAATAAATCACACTCTTCCTTTGCAGAGTGAGTTGTCTGCTAGTCAAGTTTTCTTTACTTCTAGTTCAGAGCTTTCTAGACAAGGCGGCACTGACTTTGTTTTGAATGAACTCCCACCAATCCCTATGATTGCTCCATTTGATTAGGATAGCCTAGTTTAGCCACCTCTTCCTTCGGCTGCACCTTTTCAGATAAAATTCTAATTTGAACACTATGCGATTTCTCGTTGTATTGTATATGAAGGTGCTTATGTTAGTATTTTATCTGTACATGCTTGGAGAGGTATGGGATCTCCCAGCCTCATGTTGACTGTTAATCAGACAATGGCCTTTGATAGAAGACTTAGTCAAACTTTGGGATTTCTTACTCAAACACATGTTACTTTGGGTGGGAATACCATCTTAGTTGATTCTATGGTTATAAAGGACCCCTTGGAATGTAGTATGTGTCGAGCACCCAATATGCAAGTAGATTACTACTAACATACAAAGTGTACAATATTTATTGTCAACCCGGGAAAGTCTTGTATTTCAACGATAAAATGCACAGTATATGCTTAAACACAAAGTCACTATAATTGAACAATACTATCCTCTGTTCAACTGTGGAAATTGAACCCACGTGTTAGAACAATTACACGCACAACAATTGCCAATTACACATGCAAATTACTCACAAAGGAGACTGAATAATGGAGCAGAACACTAATCTGTATGAATAAGTGTACAATAGCCAACCCTATGAAGTCATAGGCTGCCACAATAAATAATTACATGAGGGATTCGAATGCATGAATATGCCATTCGAATCTAGTCAAAAGCAGGCCTACTAAATCTAAGCAAATCCCCCATAGGTGCATAAAGCAATTTCCAAAACTCTCTAGGAGCTCAGGAATTGGAAAAATCAATTAGCCAAGATAATAGTGGATGGAAGGACAAATCATACATGCTTTTCATAGGAGAAAAGAGTGGAGGATGTGGAGGACAAAAAACAAGTTAACTTCACCCAGTCAAACTTTCCCAATTGCCTTAAAACACTGAAAAAGCAGAAAAAGCAGACATGCGCTAGGGAGGCCAGGAATAAAGTAGATTTGATTCCAGGAGGTTTCCCAAGTGCTCCATGACTCAAAATTAGCAATTTTGACCACTATGGATGTGTAGATGACAACTTGCATAAGGTGGAATATGGAAACTAGGCAAATAAGACAAAAATGGATTAATTAATGTCTAAGGTAGCTAACTATGGGTTGATTATTCTAACACCCCCCCCTTAATCCTGACTTATGAGTAATATATCAGAAAATTATAGGGCCTAGCAACAAGGCTTAGTCACCCTTTACATACTGCATGTCCATTTAACCAAGGAAAGAGGCAAAAACCCAGTGGGAAAATCCTCCCTTAAACATGGATTGTAAAACAAAATTTGGAAATCTTGTCATCACTCATGCTTCACAGCATGATCAGAAATCCCCAATAGTGATTTGAGATTGCTGAATTTCTTCTCACAAAAAACTTTGGTGAAGATATCAGCTACTTGTTCTGAAGATGAACAGAAGAGTAGGTGAATGGTGCCATCATGCACAAGCTATCTGATGTAGTGCATATGGATCTCAATGTGTTTGGTTCTCTGCTTTTGAACTGGATCATTGCAGATTTGAATGGTACTCTGATTATCACAGTAGATAGAAGTTGAGTATTCTGATTCGAAGCCACACTCTCTAAGTAACCCCTGCAACCATAAACATTGAGTTGCTACATTTACAACTCCTCTGTACTCTGCTTCTGTAGATGAGAGTGCAATGGCACTCTGTTTCTTTCTTGACCAGTTGATTGACCCTTCTACAAGCATGAGCACATATCCTGATGTTGACTTTCGATCTATGTTGTCACCTTCCCAATCACTGTCAGTAAACCCAATCAAATCAAGATCAGATTTAGCTTTATAGAAGATCCCATGTGTCCTTGTTCCCTGAACAAAGTTAAGGATCCTTTTGGCTGCTTTCCAATGGATCTCATGAGGCTGATCCATGTATCTAGAATCCACACTTACTGCATAAGAAATATCAGGTCTAGTATGTTTAAGATACAACAAACATCCAATCAATTTCCTATACGGTGTATTGTTTACCATAGGTGAAGAATCAACTTCTTCAAGCTTCACTCCTGAAAGGAAAGGAGTCTTGCTTAGCTTGCAATCCTTCATTTTGAATTTGTTCAGAAAATCCAAGGCATACTTGGACTGGTGCACCTTGATTCCATCTTTGTTTTGAACAATCTCAAGCCCCAAGAATTGGCTCAATAGACCCAAATCTGTCATGGAGAAGGCATGGTTCATTGCATCCTTCAAGGAAGCAATTTCATCCTTTGAGTTTCCTATAATGAGAAGGTCATCAACATATAAAAAAATGATCATTAATGAACCATTAATCAGCTTCAAATAGACATTTGGATCTGATTTGCATCAAACAAAATTCAGTGATAGCAGAAAGCTATCAATCTTGGCATACCAAGCCCTGGGGGCTTGCTTAAGCCCATACAATGACTTATTTAGCCTGCACACAGGAGATGGATTAGTAGAAAATCCTTGAGGCTGCTGCATGTATATCTCTTTAGTGATATCTCCATTTAGGAAAGCACACTTCACATCCATGTGATGTACTTCCCATTGCTTTGAAGCTGCAATGGCTAAGGCTAGCCTGATGGAGTCCATCTTTGCCACTGGTGCAAAGGTCTCATTGTATTCTATGCCATGAACTTGTGAGTAGCCCTTGGCTACCAATATAGCCTTGTACTTCAGAGGTGAAACATCAGCAACAAATTTGGTCTTGTACACCCACTTACACTAAACTAGCTTCCTCCCTGGGGGAAGATCAACCAGCTCCCAAGTGTTGCTCTTCTGGAGTGAGATGAACTCTTCCTTCATGGATTCTTGCCATATTGGATATTTTGCTACATATTCATATGTCTGTGGATTTGATTCAATCATCAAATATCATTTCTCATCAAACATAGGATCTTTCATGCACAGAGCAGTCTCAAATTGAGATCTAGTCCTCCTAGGGTCATTAGGATTTCCAGCTAGTTCTCCAGCTGCATGAATGGTCTTGGATTCCAATTTTGGCCTTGTAGGGATGTTAGGATCTGCAATAAATCCATCATCATCAGACATATCAGAATCAGCATGTTCAACTATCTCTTCACTTACATTCAGAGGTTCTGGTGGTGAAGAGGATTCTCCAACTTCCACTGCTGCTAGGGGTTCTTCTTGAAACTGAACACACCTTTCAATGAAGGATTTGTTTGTGCTAAAATTGATCATCTTGTACCCTTTTGAATCTTTAGAGTACCCAAAAAATAGACACTCTTAGCTTTGGGGCTGCAAACCCTTTCTCTTTTCTGTTGGAATTCTAGCCCAAGCCCTTGAGCCAAAAATCCTGAAATGGGTCACATCTGGCTTGTGCCCACTCCATGCTTTGAAAGGAGTCATACCATAAAGATGTTTATGAGGCACCCTATTCTGTATATAGGCTGCATAGTTTATAGCTTTTTCCCAGTACTTTGGTGGCAAAGTATTAGCCTCCATCATGCATGTTGCCATCTCTTTCAGTGATCTGTTCTTCCTCTCAGCAACACGATTCTGTTGTGGTGTGTAAGGGATATAATGTTGCATCTGAATACCTACATATGCACAATATTGAATAAACTCAGACTTGGAATACTCACCACCATTGTTAGATCTGAGGACCTTGAGTTTCCTCCCAGACTGGTTTTCAATCAAAGCCTTAAAGACTTTGAAGAGGCCAAAAACTTCAGACTTGTGTTTCAGGAAGTAAACTCAGCAATACCTGGAAAAGTCATCTATGAAAGGCAATGCATATTTGGCCTTACTCATTGACATATGAGGGAATGGGCCAGCAACATCACTGTGGATCAACTCAAGAGGTGCAGAGGTTCTCTCATGACTAGCCTCTCAAATTTATGCTTTGGGTGTTTTCCTAGGATGCAACCTTGACAGACTCCTTTGGAAAATTTAATCTTTGGTAACCCTATGACCATTTATTTTTCACTAAGATTAGAAAGATACTTGTAATTTAGGTGGCCCAAATATTTCATGCCAAATATTGCTTGCCTCATTAGCATGAATCAAAAGAGCAGAGGGGTTTGAGTAGGGTAGGAAGTGTGAGAACATGTATACTTCAAAGTATGATTTGCAACTCCTTTTCCAATGACTTTACCACGTGAGATCTCTGTGATCTCAACTTCATCATGGGAGAATATGACCTTCTTTGGAGACCCTGTGTGGGTCATCTGATACAATGATAAGAGGTTAGAGGCAAGACCTGGAACATAGAACACATTGCTGAACTTACCATGATCAAGATCAATCCTCCCTTTGCCCAAACTTTCAGTGAGAGAGTCATCTCCCAGTACTATTGGTGGACCTTTCGACATGTGAAGTGAGGTGAATGCCTCCTTGGTCGAAACCATATGTCTTGAAGCTCCAGAATCAATGATGAAACTAGGTGAGCTTGATGTGCCAGCAACCAATGCATGAACTCTCTCTCTGTCTTTTGAACTTGATCCTCCTTCCCTCTTCTTTGAGCTGTCTGGAAGGGAGATGCCATTCTTATCCAGGAGTTGGTTCGGCATGTCTATTTGCTTCTTCATGCAGGAGCTCTCAGGATGATTGCCCTTACTGCAGTATGCACACTTGCTCATTTCTCCTTTGTTTTTCTTCTTCTGGTAGTTCTTCTTGGAACCTTGAGGCTCCTCCGGAGACTTGTTCTTGTCTCTCTTTTCCTCAGGTGGATTTTTAGCTTTATTCTTGCTTTTTGAATCCACCCTCAAATCTCCAGCAACCAGATCTTGGTCTTTGGATGGTTTGATGGTGCCCATCATCACCAATTTATCTTGTTCTTGTGTGAGAGATTCCATGAAATCTGCAAGGCTAGGCATCTTCCAGGATTGAGCTGTCAAATTTGTGGCATAGAAGGTTGAAACAAACACTAAATAGTCAGGGCCAAGCTTCGAGAGTATGGCCAAGACCATATGATCATCTTTCTTTTCGATCCCACATTGTTTTATCTGCAAAACAAGTGCTTTGAACTTGGAAAAATAGAGTTGCAGGGATTCAAAGCTATTGGGACTCAGGGAGATCAGTTCATTTTCAATTTGATGTCCCCTCATCTCATCTATATTTCCAAAAAGATCAACAAGCTTCTCCCATACTTCATTCAATGATGTCAATCCATCAAGATGGAAAAGGAGGTCTCTAGATATACTCAAACACAAGAGACCATAGGCCCCATCCCTCCTATTGTGCCATTTAATCTTCTCTGTAGCTACATTGGGCTCTGCTTCTGTTGCGATAGTCACTATGTAGAGTCATTTCATTCTCAACAATATCTCCATCTCTGCTTTCCATTCAAAGAAATTAAATGGAGTCAAGATGATCTTCTGAGATTGATCCATAGCTCAGAAATTGTCGCGCCAGTCAGCAGAATGCTCCCAGTCAATGATTTCAAACCTGCAAAACAAATTGGAAGGAGAGAAATTGATCTACAAAGGCTTTGATACCATGTGGAAATTGAACCCAGGTGTTAGAACAATTACACTCACAACAATTACCAATTACACATGCAAATTACTCACAAAGGAGACTGAATAATGGAGCAGAACACTAATATGTATTGAATAAGTGTACAATATCCAACCCTATGAAGTCATAGGCTGCCACAATAAATAATTACATGAGGGATTTGAACAGAGCTGTTACAGTTACCACACGAATTGCATAAGAGATAATTACCTACTCAGTCGACTGTCAAGCTATACCACTACAAATATCCAAGGAATGCAATCACCCCACACTGTAAATCCACACTTGTACAGCTTCTTATGAAAAGAATAAAATTGACATAACATCACATGGCAAAGGAATTGAAACGTCCTAATTTAACTCAGCAATCTCTGTGAAAGGTGGGCCCAGCCTTCACAGAGAGATGCTGGCTGAACAGGCGTAAAACCCTTAAATCAGAAGTAACTCCTTGTATTAAAAGACAAAGTAATTACACAGTTCCTCCTCACAATGAATTGATTATATGTTCAACAACCCCCTGGGTCGAGACAATTCTCCATATTTATCCATGTGGATCGTAACATCCTATCCTATTATGGGGCAGCCATGAAGATCTCTGATCTTCAGGCGCCCTAAATGACAATAGCTGTTACAAACGTGGCAGGATGAAAAATAGGAAGCACATGAAAACTGTTAATCACCCCAAGAGTAGCGATATTTTCAGATTACGACTACACCTGAGAAGCAATGTACTATGGATCTCCAAATCTGACACATTCTGTCATAGCTGCCTTGTCACAGCTTTGTCTGGGATATCGCACTGGAACCGCATGCCTTGGGTGATGATAGGATGGCTGAGGATTAGCTTGAGCAGTGAATATCCATCCTTTTCGAGACTTGTTCAGCCCAATCTTCCTGCAGTCCACTTATCTCAAAATACCTTTATAAACCATAATATGTTAGTGCATTGAGAGATACAATGCCTTAATTATCACAATCATAAGTATTAATAAAATAAAACAATGACCAGTCATACCTTGGTGGTTTGAAGAGTAGAGTGGGGATAACATGTTTAATTGGTATGCTGAATGGGGTAGGATAGAACAAGAAGAGGTAATTAAGGGTGGTCAAAAGAGGCCATTTCTGGGCTCAACATCTCTCCCCAACTATCCTGTTGCATGTCCTCATGCAACAACCTCCATCATTCTAAATCCGAATCTTGTACTGAGCTCTATTCGTGAAGAGAGGAGAAGTTGTAGGGGAACTCAGGCACCCCTTCTTTCTCTAAAAAACCTCTGTGAGCAATCCAATATCTCCAACATCGCTGCTCCCCTGCCTTAGTTAGTGAGAATTCCATCCTATATGGTTTTTTTGGCCACCAGATGAGGGGGAATTTAAATTTCAGATCCAACCAATTATCCCCACATTCCCTGATACATCCAACATAGCCCTTGACCCTAGAAAGTGCCTGTTAAAAATTCCTTAAACAATAAGGGTCTCAACTTCTGAGTATAGGAGAGGAAACCTACCATCTGTGCTTACTTCCTTCCAATGCTGCGTGTTGATGTATGTAAATATGGTTGGTGCAAGTAGAAAACACTTCCTCCTGAAGTTCCACTATGTGCCGAGCCTGGATGGGACATGAAAGCAAACTCTTATACCATGCAAGAAAAATACCAGGATTCTGAGGCTCACTTCAAACCCATAGGTTAGAGTGAGATTCATTATGAGAAAAGGTTTGAAAAGACCTCTCCCACTGAGCATGATTGCTCACAAAAGAGGCAAAAGCCCTCAACTGAACATCCCCTGAAAAAGGGACAGGATTTGAATGGTGATCCAGAGGGCAAGCCATCTCATGCAAGTATAGTTCACACAGCAAATTTTGATCTTCAAAATTACTTCCAAAAAATGTTTCCAAAAATTTTGCTGAGGTCGTCATCTCAAATGACCTCCCTTCTTTCACAACTCTCAACTTAAACAAAACAAACTGTTCAAACAGGAAGACGGAGTAAGAAGAAGAAGGCATCCTGGTGCTGAGGAGTTCTTGAGAGAGAGAATACATCTGCTCTTTTTCTCTCTGCATAAACTGGAACTTTTTCAGCTCCCTCAAATTGCTCTATAGCTCTTCCTCCGGAATTTTCTAGGTCATACGTTCTTCTGCCCATTTCTCCTCCAATCCCCTGATAATATTTTTATGCTCGATAAGAGAAATCATCCCTCCCTGGAATTCCTCCACCTGGCTCTTCCATTTGATTACCTCCATTCTCAGAATTGATATTTATGTTGTAAGGTTCAGGATTTCCTCTTTATAATGTTCCTCCTTGTCCGAGTCCAGGTCGATGAAATTTCTAAGGGGCTCAGTCCTCACCTTATCGCTTGATGTGCCCCATTGGGCACCCTACACATCTGAAACTATTTTGAGAGTTGTTGGTTCTTGTGTGACAACAACTTTCTCTGGACTTTCTTCAACAACCGCATCCATCACTCCTAGAGACACTGGTTCTTGTGTAACAGTGTCCTCTTTCTGAAGTTCCCTCGTGGCAAGTTCGACAGCTGATTGTGAGGATGTTGGTTCTTGTGGCACAACTTCCCCCTGAATTTTAATCCCATGTTCTATCTGATTTTCAGCTGCTGTCTCAGCTAGAGGCTGTGAGGCTATTGGTTCTTGTGGAGCAGAGCCCTGTTCTTCTTTGTCCTTCTGCTGTTGAGATTGGATGTCTTCTTCAGTGTGCAGCCGCTCCTCAAGGATTTCAGTATCGCCTGAGGATTTTGTTTGGACTTGTTCATCTTCACTCCAATGCATATCAGGGATGATATCCACTTCAAGGTTATCTTCTAGTTGCATTTCAAGAGTCCTTGCTGCAACCTACAAGGATGTTGGTTCTTGTGTGACAACATCCTGGCTCACTTCTTCATCTCCCTGTTGTTGTGGTTCCTCTTCTATGATTTCTATGTCATGGGAACATTCTAGATTTGTAGTACAGAATTATTTATTAAACTCCAAAGTGCCCTCAATCCCAAGTTCTTCTCCCATCTGGCCAGCCATTTGGACAAGCACACTTAGGGATGCTAGTTATTATGTGAAAGTACCCTGTTCAATCTCATCATTGTCTTGCCTTTGTGGTTCCACTTCTATAATTTCTGTTTCATGGGAGCACTCCAGGGTCAAAGTAAAATCTTCATCCCCACTATCAAGAATGATTTCGTCCCTTGGTTCCTCTGTCCCAGAGTTGGTGGCAATTTCAGAAAGAATATTCAAAGATGTTGGTTCTTGTGCGATATCATCTTCCTTTTCTGCAGATCCCTCTATTGTAGGTGCAGAATATTGTGTTGTACAAGCACGAATTACAATCTTGTGGCCTGCTTCCTTAAATATTTCCCCACGGGTGGGATAGACCACTCTTTCTTCTTCCTTGCCAGGCTTAGTAGAATTTGGTCCCTCCAAATGGTCCGCAACCTCCACCAATGTGTGCATTTTCCTTTCACCCTGTTTCCTACATGCTTCTTTCCAATTTTCCAATTCCCTTCTAAGTATTTGGACTTCCTCTTTTAATAGCGTATTCTCAAACAGAAGTCCTTCAATTTGGGGTTCTTCCTCGACTAGCCCGTGTGGGGCATCAATTGTCCTGGGTTCAAGAGTGGGAAACTCAATATGTGCCTCTAAGGTTGCCCATATTTTTCTTGCTGCTCTTGCTACTGCAATCGACCTAGTTCTTTTCCTTCTTATTGGTGGGGTTATCTTAATTTCATCAATTGATCTCTTCCTTTTCTTTTGTGTTGTTGGAATATCGAGATTCACAACTGAGGTAGAAGGAATGTCCCCAGTTCTAGCATTTTCTTGTTCCTCAGGCTGTTCTTCCTCAATCAAAGTTCCTCCCCACTCAGGTGAGGATTCAATGGTCACCAGCTCAATATTTCCTTCCATTTCTATGGCTCTATCACCTTCAGGTTCAATTGTCGCAGCATTTAGTGCTACTCCAATTTCACCTTCTGCTGTCAGAGCTACCCTGTTATTTGGGTCTTCCACAGGATTTTTATCTACATCATCTCTCAATTGCTCTGTTTGTGCCCCTGGTTGATCTTATTCTGATCCAGTTTCATCTCCCCCCCCCAACTACATTGGAGGGCCTCCGGTCCTCCTATTGTGGTTCGTGTCCCCCCGGCTGTGGATGGACCTGCTCTTGTTCTATTGGGACGCCGGGAAAAGGAGAGGATTCCTGAGCTCGAGCTGTAAATTTCTCCTAGGTTATATTATATTCAGCAAGGTTCCTCAAGATAATTAATTTAATGAGGCCATGGTGGGTCAATGAGGTGAGTGGATGCTTAGAAACTTGAACAAACCCCGCCTTATGATGCAAATCATGAAGTAGATAATATGGAATGTTTAACAGAATCTTATGGCAAAGATGAGATAGTAAAGCGAGTTCAGAATTATAAACAGTTTGGTACCTACCTTCACAAGTGATATATTTCTTGAGGAAAACATCAACTTGGTCCCATGGCTGCGGCAATGACTGCAGTGCTATCCCTCTTCTTGACGTGTGAACCTGCTCCCCCTCTATTAAAAAGTCTTGCAATGCTGTAGTAGTGGGACTCGGCATCCAAACCAAGCCCTTCCCACCTGAGGGATGGCAGTGACCTCAGATACAATGGTCTCAGAAACTTCAATGCGCAACCCTCAAACCTCTGAGTAAGTTTTTGTGAGGTTCAAAGCAAATTGTAAGGCTACTTCACAGTTGAATCCGTCCAGACGTTTGAAAAATTCTATCCAACCGACGGCTTGAAAGATAGCGAAGACCACAACATTTCTCCTGAGTGCCTATGTATTTGAAAGTTCATAATGAGCTGGAATCCCCATGGTTCTAGCTTCAGACATAGTTTGCTATTCAACATATTACAGACTCCGACAATGGAGGTTATGGCATAGAAGATGCACGGACCGCTGAGAGGAGATGTTAGGCAAATTTGGAAAGTTTCAGCACACCAGATTATTTGAAATTTCATTCTGAATTGGGGAAGGTGGCGGTTATTAGTCTTTACGTCACACAGGCAAAGAGTTAATCAGGCAATAATGGGCATAAAAATAGAGGTACGACTGACATTGTTAAATCATATCAATACTTAATCATGTGATTAATCAAAGCCATACCTTTGAGACTGCGTGCTGGATATCCTTCAAAGAATAATGGAATGTGTGGTTGCTGACGTTGTGGAAGCTAAACTTGTGCGCGGTCATTAATTATAATCATTATAACCGGGATACTGCAATAATTATTTCCACCAGTGAAGCACAAACCATCGCATCCAAATGGTCGAAATTATGAAAAATGTCACCTTATGGACCAGATTGCTGGCATGAGGAGGAGGAATCAGAGCCATATCTAGAGGAATTAATGGCGTACAAAGAGATTTTCCAATAACATAGGAGTTACCACCGCAAGTTATAAAGAAATTGAAACAGAGACGCGGCCCTTAATGCTGGAAATGTCAGCCAAATATAGCGGATTTGCAGCTGCCAGGAAAGATGTCGCGACCGTCAGAGAAAGGATCACGGCCACCGAGAAGGATGTCGTAGCCGTCGGAAAAAGGAATCATGGCCACCGGGAAGGATGTTGCAGCCGTCAGAAAAAGGATGACGGGCACCGAGAAAGATGTCGCAGCCGTCAGAAAAAGGATGACGGATGCCGGGAAATATGTCGCAGCCATCGGGAAAAAAAGGATCACGGCTACCGGGAAAGATGTCGTAGCCGTTGGAAAAAGGATCACGGCCGCCGAGAAAGATGTCACAGCCGTCGAAAAAAGGATGACAGCCACCGGGAAATATGTCACAGCTTTCGGGAAAAATGGATCACGGCCATCGGGAAAGATGTCGGAGCCGTCGGAAAAAGGATGACGTCTGCCGGGAAAGATGTCGCAGCCATCGAGAAAAAAGGGATCACAACCACCGGGAAAGATGTCGCAGCCGCGACATATTTATTTTAAGGAAAAGAGAAAAGAATGTAGTGCGGGAAGGCACAGAGACATGACTTCCAGTCGACAGGCCCAATATGATGCTCATCCCTAGTTGCTTCCCTACGAAGCTTGGAAAAACAACAGAGAACAAAGAAGATCAAATGCAAAATGAAAAGATAATATAATGAAACAGAAAAGAAAAAAAAACAACAGTTATTTATTTACAATGATTCCTGCGTGATTTACAGTGATCAATTAAGGATTGACAGAGGCAGAGAAAAGTTCCTGCCCTTGTGCTAGATAATAATATGGGTCAGCAACAATTTGCAAGATAAATGCATCCTTTGAAATTGGCTTACAGTACAGTCGCAGCCTATGACCATTAGAAAATAATGGTACACGATTTTCATCGATGGTTACCAGGCGGACTGTTCCGTTATCAAATACCCTGTCTACTAGATATGGGCCCAACCACCTTGTGCGTAATTTACCCTTGAAATCTATTTTTAATCTAGAATCGTATAATAATGCACAGTCTCCTTCACAGAAGACTTTCTTTTTAATGAATCGGTCATGCCAATTGGATCTCTGTTGTTGAATTAACACGGTCTGGTCTACTGTAGCTAACCGATTCCCGTCCAGTTCATTAAGTTGATTTAATCTTCTTTTTTGGGCTTTAGTTACATCTAGATTCACTTCGGTGGCTGTCTTCAGGGTCTTGATTTCAAATTCAATTGGAAAGATGGCACTTTTTCCATACACTAAATCATAAGGAGAGAAACCTGTGGTGTTACGCCAAGTGGTGTGATATACCCACAGTGCTTCCAGAATCCTGTCAGCCCAATCTTTTCGATGGCTCTTAATTGTCTTGGTAATGATGGCTTCAATAACTTTATTAGTGCTTTCCACCTAGCCATTGGCTTGGGGATGGTAAGGTGAAGCTACCCTATGCTAAACATGATACTTCCGTAGCAGGGCTTCAAATTGATGTGACATAAACTGCAGTCCCCCATCGGTAACTACTTCCTTAGGTACCCCAAAATGGGTAAATATTTCACTGTATAGAAAATCAATCACAGCCTAGTCGTTAGCCTTAGCTATAGCTACAGCTTCTACCCACTTGGTCATATAATTGGTACAGACCAGAATGTAGGCTTTCTATTTAGAATGAGGCCTGATAGGGCCAACGAAATCCAGAGCCCATCTATCAAACGGTTCAACTACTGCTTGAGGTTGTAGAGGCATCTGATCTGATCTGTTGGGCTGGCCCATCCTTTGGTAGCTATCATAGGACTAAACAAACCTTTTAGCATCCCTAAAAAGAGTTGGCCAATAGTAGCCCATCCTTAGCGCTTTGTGCCATGTCCTTCTGTCTGTAAAGTGTCCCCCAAAAGGTTCATCGTGGTAGGCTTTCGGTATATGAAAGATTTCATCTTCCCTTACACACCTTCTAATCTCAATATCAGGACCTGTGTAGAAGAGATGACCATTTACCCAACAATACCTAGCACTTTGCTGGATTATTTTCCTCTTTTCTCTTTTAGACATATGTGGCAGGAGCTTTCCTGCAACCAGATAATTAGCGACTTCTACATACCAAGGGGAATGAGCTGAAAGTGAGAATAGATGTTCATCTAGAAAAGAGTCCTCAATAGGCAAATTAGCATCACTGCTAGTGAAATGAGATAAAAAGTCAGCAACAACATTTTCTTTCCCAGGTTTATCTATGATGGTGATATCAAATTCCTATAATAATAAGAGCCACCTGGTCACTCTAGCATTAGCGACCGGTTTGTTCATTAGATATTTAATGGCAGAGTGGTCATCATGCACAAACGTAGGATACCTAGTAATGTAATGTCAAAATTTATTAATGGAGTAAACGATAGCTAAGAATTCTTTTTCAGTGACAGTATAATTAATTTCAGCAGGGGCTAAGTTTTTACTAATATAATAAATTGCATAGGGTACTTGACCATCCTACTGTCCTAAAACTGCTCCAATGGAAATATCAGAAGCATCTGAAGAAATATGAAAGGGTAGGGTCCAATTAGGTCCTCTTAATATAGGAGCTGTGGACAGCTTCTCCTTAAGCTTAACAAGCATTGTTTGGCATGCTTCACTCCAAACAAACTGTGCATCCTTCATTAATAGAGAAAACAAAGGAGAAGCAAGTTTGGAAAATTTTCTATAAATCTTCAGTAGTATCCAGCATGCCCCAGAAAACTTCTTACCTCTTTTGGAGTTGCAGGAGTAGGTATATTTTTTATCACCTTGATTTTTGAGGGGTCCACTTGAATGCCATTGACAGAGATGAAGTGCCCCAATACTACCCCTTCACTCATCATCATATGGCACTTTTCAGTGCTTAAAGAGAGCTGGGTCTGTTCACAACAAGTTAAAACTTTCTTTAAATTTTCCAATGCTTCCTCAAAATCCTTGCCGTAAGGAGTAAAATCGTCCATAAAGATTTCCATACTATCATTAACTAACTCAGAAAATATGCCAATTACAGCTCTTTGAAATGTTTTTGGTGCATTAAATAAACCAAAGGGAAGCACTCTGTAGGAAAACATTCCCCACGGACAGGTGAAGGTAGTTTTATCCTAGTCCTCAGGAGCAATTTGAATCTGATTGTACCCGCTAAACCCATCCAAGAAGGAGAAGAACTTATTCCCCGATAGGGTGTCGAGAACTTGGTCAATAAAGGGCAAAGGGAAGTGGTCCTTTTGTGTGGCTTTGTTCAGCTCCCTATAGTTGACACAGACTCTCCATTTACCATTTTCCTTGGGTACAATTATGAGCAGGGAAACCCACTCGCTATCTGAAATAGGATATATAAATCCTGCTTCCAAGAGTTTCTGAATCTCTTCCTTCACTATGTCCCTAAGATTTGGGTTCATTCATTGTTGAGGCTGACACACAGGTCGAGAGTCACTCTTAATATAAATATGACGGGTGCACATGTTAGAGGGAATACCCCTCATGTCTATATACTCCCAAGTGAATGCCACCTTGTGTTCTTTCAAGAGACTGATCAGGTGCTTCAGTTCATCTAAGGAGAGGTTGGGATTAATATTTAATATTTTTCCAGACTCTACCTCAATAGGAATACTTTTCAAATTTTTCAATACTAGGATTATACGTGTGTCACCGACTAGCATTTCTTCTGTGAGATTTTCTTGTTCTTCCTTTCCCAGAGTAATGTTTAGGATTTGATAAAATTCTTTATTGACTGAAGTGGGTTCACTGATGAAATTATTAATGCAATCGTCTTCCGTTTCATTCTTAAAAGTTAAGGCCTTCCCTATAGTTAATAATGGCTGAACACCCTCCTCCTCCTCTGGCTCCATCCAAAAAGAGGTTTCATCTTCTAGACTTGGCCGAGCTGGAGGATAAAGCGTGAGGCTCTTAGTCTCGATGCCATCAAATATGGTCATAGACCCAGATCGACAGCTGATGCAAGCATCAGTTGTGGCCAACCAAGGCCTTCCCAGGATTAACGGGTGTCCTCCTAGCTACGACTTTGGTTGTAACACCAAGAAGTCAGTAGGATATTCCCATGAATCAACTGAGATGACGAGATCATCCAGAATTCCTTTAGGTTTAATGGTGGATCTGTTTGCCAGTTCCAAAACAGTGGGGGTTGGCCTAAGATTAGTGAGCCCAAGTTTTCTTACAGTCTCAATTGTTATGACATTAATCGCTGCTCCTAAATCTACTAGTACGTTGGGTATCTGTGTATGCCCAATCTGCACAGTGAAAGTGGGATTTCCAGGGTCGTCATACTTGGTTACTAGGGTTTTCCCTATTATTAATGCAGATAATTTCCCTATGACGTGAACAATGGGAGGATCTCTGGGCTTCCTTCCTGGTTTCTTGGTGTACAGGTCCTAAACAGTTCTAGCATAAATAGGTACATCTTGAAGAGCTTGAAGGAAGGGGATTTTAACATAAAGATTCCTTAACTCTCCTAGGAGGTTAAACTGAGGTTTCCCCCCCACCCTTGGTAGCATTAATATCTCGGGGTACGGTGGTTGCCTAATCAACTAGGTAAGCTAATCAATTAGGGGTACGGTGGTTTCCTAATCATTTTGTGTTTCAACCGTCCCATCTATGGGATGTTCAGCATCTTCAATAATAGGAATTGTATCGGATAGATGTTGTGGATTCACCCCTTCTTCATGCACAGAAGGTGGAGCATCTTCTATAATTACAGGCTCTACTATTTTCCCTGACCGTAAACGAATAGCGTTGCAAGGCACCGGGGAAAGGGAGTAGGTCGGCATGTTGACAGTCTCCAATTGATGGACTATTTTATTATTTGGGTTAGGATTAGGTTGAGTAGGCAGCTGAGGTCGTATCGGTGCTTTAGGGATATAATTGTTCTGCAACTGCAGCTGTGACTATTGATGAGGGTACTGAGGATATTGAGGGTATTAAGGGTATTGAGGAGGGTATGATGGCTATTGCGGTGGAGGTTGTTGAGGAAACTGGTTCCTTGCATGGAAATTCCTCCACCCAAGAGACCAGGAAGTAGGTTGGTGTGGTGGCTATGTCCAGGGATTCCATGAGTTATAATTTTGTATTGCAGGTAGGGAAGGATTTCACGGAGCATAATTTGAAGGAAACTGTGTATTCACATTTTTCATATTATTCCAATTGCTCATATTATTCAAAAATGGAAACGAGTCTGGGTACATACCTTGGTTTCAAGGCTGCCAAGGTTTCTTCTGTGCAATGAAATAGGCCATTTCCACCTCTGGAGTTGATGCCTGTAGAACAACCTTCACTTGGGGAAGTGAGGGACATTCTTTCATGTAGTAGTTCATCTCGCACAGCTGACACACCTCTACTTTGTCAAGCGGGCACTCCCTCAGAGGATGGTTCTTTCTACATCAAGGGCAGAACACACCTAGGGCGGGACGTTGATTTCCAAGGAGATATAGCTCATCATTTATGTTTTAAAATTTTCAAGGAGATTTCCTATCTTTGCACCGGTGGCTCCTCCATTAGATGACTTCTGAGTTCTATCGAAGACATCATGTTCTAGCTTATCCCATTTTTCCCGCTTGTTGTTCTTGGAATATCCCCTGGAGTACCTCTTACATAATTCCACAATCTTTCCAAAAGATTCCTTGGAGATATCTCCCTTTCCTAACAGGTTTAACATATCTAAACAATCATCCCTAATCCCGCGAAGTAGGATTATCTTGAGCACATATAACCCCATGTTCGTCTGTCGAGCTCTTTGCACATTGTATAAAATCCTTTCTACAAAATCTTCCAGACTCTCATCCTCCTTCTGCACCATTTTGTACAATTCTTCTCTTTTGTCCTTGGTGTTGTAGTATTCCTGGTATTTCTCCAGGAACACATGTTTCATCTTGTCCTAATTAGCAACAGTTCCTCCTCCTAGGCTCATAAACCAGTGTAAAGCATTGTCTTTCAGAGTGGCTGGGAAGAGTTTTAGGTTTTTTGCATCGGTGGCGTAATTGTAGCTGTGACATAGGATATCGAATTCGAAAAGGAATTCATTTGGATCTTCTGTCGCTTTTCCATGGAAGCAAGGCAACACCAATGGTGATACATTTTTCATAGGGGTGGTACCTTCTGGCTGCTGAATTGAGAATTGAAGTGTAGCCACCATTCCTTCAGGCAGGGAGTGATTTTCATGATGATAGTTTTCTCCCATTTCCTCTTCCTCGTTAGATTCGTGTCTGTTACTCATTTCATCTTCTATTTTCTCTTCTTCGTTCGTTTCTGCGTTATTTTCCTCATTCTTTTCCTTGTTCTTTTCCTCATTCTTCCAATGATCAGTAATCTTTTGGTGGAACTGCGTCCACTCTTATTTGGTTACAACCTTCATGTAAATGTGGTAGATCGGGCCTCTACCAGCAGGTCCAGTTGTACCAGCTTTGTCCTCTCCTGCAGGGATATTTGAGGAAGTCGTGGTTGCTCGTGTGTTCTCCACTGTGGACCCTAACGCTGGCGCTATAGGATCGGCAGGGTTTCTTCTGATAGGATTTTCTTGATGGCGATCCTTGGTGGATGAATCAGTCCTATCAACAAGATCATCAATGAATGTCCTTCCGCCCAATTGTGGAACTCGACCGCGACCCAAGCCACCTGCACTATTAGTATTTTGTGGGGTTTTGGGAGTCGAAAGATGATCATGCTTTACCCTTCTTGTATTCATGCAACCCAAATCATTACAGCAAAAAAATAGAAAATACTGACTAGAAAAAATTACAAAATGCAACTAATGACAGTGTTTAATCTTTATCCTTCCCCGGCAACAACGCCAAAATGTCGAGCACCCAATATGCAAGTAGATTACTACTAACATACAAAGTGTACAATATTTATTGTCAACCCAGGAAATTCTTGTATTTCAAGGATAAAATGCACAATATATGCTTAAACACAAAGTCAATGTAATTGAACAATACTATCCTCTGTTCAACTATGCTCATCCCAAGAATCTACATGATCCCATTTATATTCTAGACACTACAATCACAATTACCTTTTGCTATACCTTGATCTAAGAATGGAAAGATAAACATCACATCCAAATTACAATTGTAGATGAAAGGAAATCCTATTCACATCACTAAATGATTAATCCACCTATCCAATCTAATTATCCTAGGAACCCATAAGCATAATTTAAATATCGATCTAGGAATTCAAATACAAAGATTGAGTTTAGCTTATTCTAAGAAACTGAAGTGCAGGAATGAAATTCAGTAATCATAACAATAAAGACAAGTTGCAAAGATTCATGGAACGATAACTAAAATATCTCAGGATGAACAAAGCTGTTATAGTTACCACATGAATTGCATAAGAGATAATTACCTACTCAGTCGACTGTCAAGCTATACCACTACAAATCTCCAAGGAATGCAATCACCCCACACTGTAAATCCACACTTGTACAGCTTCTTATGAAAAGAATAAAATTGACATAACATCACACAACAAAGGAATTGAAAAGTCCTAATTTAACTCAGCAATCTCTGTGGAAGGCGATCCCAGCCTTCACACAGAGATGTTGGCTGAATAGGCGTAAAACCCTTAAATCAGAAGTAACTCCTTGTATTAAAAGACAGAGTAATTACACAGTTCCTCCTCACAGCTCATACAATGAATTGATTATATGTTCAGCAGCCCCTTGGGTTGAGACAATTCTCCATATTTATCCATGTGGATTGTAACATCCTATCCTATTATGGGGCAGCCATGAAGATCTCTGGTCTTCAGGCGCCCTAAATGACAACAGCTGTTGCAAACATGGCAGGATGAAAAATAGGAAGCACAGGAAAACTATTAATTTCCCCAGGAGTAGCGATATTTTCATATTACGACTACACCCGAGCAACAATGTACTATGGATCTCCAAATCTGACACATTCTGTTATAGTTGCCTTGTCACAGCTTTGTCCAAGATATCGCACTGGAACCGCATGCCTTGGGTGATGATAGGATGGCTGAGGATTATCTTGAGCAGTGAATATCCATCCTTTTTTAGACTTGTTCATCCCAATCTTCTTGCACTCCACTTATCTCAAAATACCTTTATAAACCATTATATGTTAGCGCATTGAGAGATACAATGCCTTAATTATCACAATCATAAGTATTAATAAAATAAAACAATGACCAGTCATACCTTGGTGGTTTGAAGAGTAGAGTGGGGATAAAATGTTTAATTGGTATGCTGAATGGGGTAGGATAGAACAAGAAGAGATAATTAAGGGTGGTCAAAAGAGGCCATTTATGGGCTCAACAATATGCTCCTCGGGTGTGATTAGGTATATGCTATAAAGTTGTGGTGTCTACGCTCTTTCATGTGATGTATTTTCCTCACAATGAAATCATTTTCATTGTCAATGAGCTGGCATTTGTTGATCCCTCTCCTTACACAACTATAGACCAAGTATATCCTTTGTTAATTCCCAGTGTTTTTGTACACATTGCCCCACCACAGATGAATTATGTGACATCATATATTCTCTCGTGTCTGATTTCTATTGAGAATAAGCCTTTTCATTCATGCTTATCTTCTTGGGACTCAGTCCCATCTGTTGACCAGGTGATTCATCTAATGGGGACTTTGGAGCCCACTCTCCACCCTATTGATCTAACTGAATTTTTAGACTTGTGTTCTATCTGGGATAGTCTAGTTCCTTAAGATGAAGCCTTCCTAGAGTTTATGATACACTATGATCTTCTCATGGATGTTGACTTGGTTTTGGTTATATCCAGCGCTGATTTTCTTATTGAGTCTATCTTTTTGATGATCGATCCTCCAATGTTGGCACTGTTGAGTCTTTGGATTCTCCCATCAAGCAGTAAGTCAATAATCCTGATGAGTTTGATTCTTTTTGTCTAATTTTTGAATCATGTGATATTGAGTTTGTTCCTGTAGACTTCATTACCTCTGTTAGCTTTATCTTCCCTCTTCAGGTTGATTTGGTTGATTATAAATATTCAAACCTCGGCATTATAGATTCTTCCTTGGCTAGGTCTGCCCTGATTATGCCTTTTATTAAAGATAGAAAAGTTGCAACTGGCTCTACCAAAGTGACCCATATCGAGTCTCTTCTTTTTAATATGATATTGATATTTTTTTTCTTAGAGACATGATTCTTAGTTGGATTCACGACTGCTTACTGGTATTTCCTCTTTGTTCAAGTTGTAACCACATTTTCCTATGCCCTGCTCATGCTTATGAGCCTAATGTTTGCTTCCACACTTTTATCTCGTTATATAATCCCTCATCTCTATTATCATCATCGATCAACTTTGTATCATTTTGTCATTGAAAATTGACACCCTTTACCTAGAGGAGACGATCCCTAAGTGTCCTTATCTTGCATGTGTTCCTTGCACTATACTTAGCTATGTTCCTTATGCTTGGAACTAGTTATGCATGCCTCTAACACTTATATCCTCACATTTAGAAAATTCTTCTATATTTCCTTAGATATCGTTAAAAATAGTAAGGCGACCATGAGTTGACTTTTCCTGGATTGTTAAAACATTATGGGAAAGGTATATGGAGTTACCTTTAAGCTCTGAACTGACTCCCTAAACATGACTAGATTGACGAGTTTCTTTGTTGTTTCGAACTCGTTAAACAAATTGAAAGATCATCCGCATAGGTATAAGTTTAACCATTTTTTGGACCATGTAGATTACTTACGAAAAAGGAATACTCTAGTTCAAAGTGGCTAGAAGAGTATTCCCAGGTATAGGTTTATCTCTTTTTCGGGCCTGAGAGACTAAACTTATGAAAAAGGAACCTATTTGATCTTACTTTTCTTTTTGGTTATCTGGTTTAAACTATAAAAAATATTTAGAGCATTCTTAATGTCATTGCCATGATCATTAAAACTCAGCAAAAAGCATCGAGTTTACTGTTGGTTGCCCCCATACTCATAAATAAATGGAACATTCTGAGTGATCTTTCCTTCCTTCACAGTCGTTATTCTAAGGCTATATGCTTGCTCTCGAAGGAGTGTCGGTATGATGATAGTTTACCCCTTTTACAGACCTTGTTGACTAACTACAAAAAAGGAATACCTTAGTTCTTCTAAGCTCAGAGAGTTCTCCTCTGGTTTAACTTGACAAAAAATCTCCCCCTAGAGTATTCTTTGTCATTTTTATACTCTCAAATTCTGAAAACTCCATCAATTATCCCCTAATTTGAGATCATAAAATCCAACGATCAGTGGTTTATCAATCATTGGTCTATCTCTTCTTCGAGCTTTCTATTGCTAGGAAAATTGCACCTCTTGCGGGTAAGAGCTTTTTCTTTAGTCTGAATGGTTCAGATCTAGAACAAATGAGTAACACGGAATGTCAGACTCTCCCTAGATCTATTTAAACACTTGAATCTAATGTCATGCTTATTCTATTGACGGATGTCTTTGCTATCCTTGAAACGTTTTCCTCTTTTTACCTGCAACAATAGAAGACAACAATAGAAAGTTATAGCATACAAGATATAAAAACTGGATCTATGCTTGTGACCAAGGATTCAAGCAATACATACACATGATACAACATATATGGGAAAGAGAAAACATTCTGTATTAACAATAATTGGAAAGACTACAACCTTGGTGCCTTGGTGTTTAGAGTCCCATCCAATAGCCCTTTTTCCCCTAGCTTCACCTTGCCTCTAAAGACCCAAGAATTATTTTAACAGAGTTTGGGCATGCAACACAATTCTTCCTCCTCCCTCCCATGGGGGATGATCCAATATTTAAATGCATGGGAGGATAGGAATGGTTGAGGATCTCATGGGTGAGGTGGAGATAAGATCCAAGAAGGGAGGTTCTCAAGCTCTAGGTTTTCCTAAACCATAGGTTTGAGTCTCCATGAAGGCAAGCTTCGAGAAGCCTCTCGAAGCTTCTCTTTTTGCCTTGAAAACTCAAGCACTGCTCCTTTAATGAAGCAAACAGGTGTTGTTAAGGGGGTAACGTGTCTTGCAATAAGGATGGAGGTGGTGGCACCACTCTTTGTTCATGTATCAGGAGCGTTGCTGACTTAGTTAACGCTTTTTGTCAATGGAAGAGGAGCGTTACCAGCTCAAAACAAGGAAAAATTGCAAGGGGATAATTTCTTCCTTCATTTCTCTAGGGAAAACTTTGAGGGATTGCAGCATACAAGGGAATACCTATCTCATAACATGATGGTGATGAGATTTCAGTGTAACATAATGACCCCAAATTATTATGGCTAGAGGGAAACGATAGGCATAATACTTTGAAAGAACAAGGTATAGTATCGAGGCAAAGGTCCAATGGTAGGAACTTCTCAAGCATCACAAAATTTTCGCAGCACCTTTTACATTTTGATACATGTCCCAAATGACTCATCACATGGTTTCCCACCAATACAACATAGATCCATGTAAGATAATAAAAAAATCATGGCTACTAAAATACAACGTAGATCCATGCGAAGAAGACTCAAATTTTGACATAGCTACTAGACATACAATGTAGATCTATGTCATACAGACGCAAATCTAGGCACAACCACGGACATACAAATGTGGATCCATGCTAGGACCCATACAAAATACTCCATCACAACCTAAGGAAAGCAATGAGTGCTTTAACAGATACCCATGGTCTTCGTCTCGTCTTCCACAAAGTACGATTCTATCCATGTGATTACAATGTCTTGATGTCGAACATGGTAGAAACCACGTAATTACCGGTCAATGATGAGAACCCTTAACAAGTGTGAGGTAAATCACCATTGATGTTAATGATTCCCAAGGCACCCTAGTACAATCTCCTGAATGTGAATAGATGATTTGATGTCGAACACTTAGTTGAATCTTTAAATCAAAGGTCAATGATGTGAACCTATGTTGAGAGCAAGAGAATCTATCATTTAGGCATACAAACCTCAAGGTACTAACATTTTTTATAAGACTAATTCTTGGATGATGAGCTGAATTCGATAGGAATAGTCTTGTCGAAGGAGGGCCATCATGAATTCCACATTGACGACACGAAACTCGGAACAAAGTTATGTAATTTTGAGCATGATGTAACCATAGGACTGACTCAAAAGTAACTGACACAAAAAAAAAAATTTACTGCAGGTGTAAAATATCAAGACAATTTCCCTTTTGAAAATAAGGCGGCACGACTGAATACTTGGCAGCATTGACTTGACGAGGAGGAACACAATGCGACACTGGAGAATGCATTTTTTGAAAGACTCAAAGGAGTGACATGACTCATGAAAGTGGATAGACTCGAAAACAAGTTGAATACCCAATTGACTGAATGAAATGAAGACAAGTGCCATGTTCAAAGGTGACTAACAACTGCCATTATTGAAAAATGAAATGTAATTCCCTTCCCTTAATTTCGCCATCATTATTGATGAGTGCCTCTTTTCTTTTTAACGAGCAGGAAAAGCGTAACAAGCGCTCGATATAGCTCTTCCTTTGGATGAGTCCAATCTCATATGTTTTATGAACCTGAGAATGGATGGGTTCATTCCCAAAAGAGGGTCCTTCATCATTTGATTTTATGAGTCTGACGAAAGTAAACACATTTGTCGTTTCATGTTTAGAGTGTTTGAAATGAATAAGAAGACTCTAGAATGGACTTTTTCATAAATTTAATCTCTAAGACCCGAAAAAGTATAAAATAATACCTTAGAGAACTCTTCCAGTCATGATTGGTTGGAGTTACCTTTTTTCGTAAGTAGTTCCCCTTGCTCCAAAAAAGGGGTAAACAATCACCGAGAAGATGACTATTAAGTCCTTTTACGAGCGTGAAGAAGACAAGTTCACTCGGCAATATTTTCACATTTTAAGAGTCCGAAAAGAGCTTAAAAGGGGACTCTATTAAGGTTATTTTTTCACAATCTAATTTTAACGAGTTTGAAAAATAGTAAAAGTATACTTGATACCTCCACCAATTTTTTAATGAGCACCCTGAAGGTATAAAAGGCACTCAGAACCTTTTCATGTTTGAATCCAGAGCATGAAAAAGCGATAAAGTAAGCTTGAACCACTTTTCATGTTTTGACCAGAGTACGAAAAATGAAAAGTAAGCTCAAAAAGTCCTGTTTCATTTTTACACAAGCTTGAAATAGAAAATAACTATGCTTCAAACATGGTTTCATTTTTATGCAAGCTTCAAACCAAAAGGTAAACTTTGCTTCAAACAACCTATTTCATTTTTTAATGAGCTTTACATAGAAAAAGAACTATGCTCGGGAATGGTTTCATTTTTATGCAAGATTGAAACCAAAAGGTAAACTATGCTTGGAGAGTAGTTTTATTTCTTAACGAGCTTGAAACTAGAAGTAAACTATGCTCAAAGGGTCATTTCATGGTTTAACAAGCTCGAAACTAAAAGAAAATATTCTCAAAATGGCTCCCATTGATGGGTGATTTCCAAACATGATGTCCAGTGGTTGATATCCAATGGTTGGTACTTTCCCCCAGTAAAACTATCAAGTAGCTTAATATCAACAAAGGGTGGATGCATGCCTGCCAAGATTCATTTTGTCTGCTTTACAAGCAGATGAAAGGAAGGTTCAACTATTGAGTCTTGACAAAATGGAAGAATCTGTTTCATTTTTTAACGAACTTGACATGAAAAAGGGAACTCTTCTCAAGGCTGATTTTATTATTTAACAAGCTTGAAACTATGAATAAACACAGATCAAGGTGACCTGTTTCATTTGTACACAAGTTTGAAATAGAAAATAAGTATGCTTGTGGGGACCTGTTTCATTTTTACACAATCTTGAAACCGAAAATAATTGTGCTTGTGGACATCCATTTCATTTTTTAACGAGCTTCACACAGAATGGGAACTATGCTCACAATGTCTAGTTCATTTTTTAACGAGCTTGACACAGGAAAAAAAAGGAACTTTGCTCAGGGAATGGCTTCATTTTTATGCAAGCTTGAAACCAAAAGGTAAACTAAGATTGAGGGCATCTATTTCATTTTTTAATGAGCTTAAAACCAAAAAATAAACACTGCTCAAGGTCACTTGTTTCATTTTTTAAGGAGCTTGACACAGAGAAAAAGAACTATGCTCACAAACCTGCTTCATTTTTTAAAGAGCTTGACACAGAAAAAGAACTGTGCTCACAAACCTATTTCATTTTTTAACGAGCTTGACACAGAATGAGAACTATGCTCACAAACAACTATTTCATTTTTGAACGAGCTTGACACATAAAGAACTATGCTCTCAAACCTGCTCCTACCAAACGTGATATCCAGAGGTTGGTAGCTTGCCCCCTTGCATAAGAAACTAGTGACTTAACTCATGTATAATGTCCAAAGGTTGGAGCCATGCCCCCCATTTTACCTATGATGGGAAAAAACTAACTAGAAGAAGGGGAAGGAATCATAATAACATGTTGCAAATTCAGGGAAGTTTGATGACTAGGAGTAATGCGACGGTAAGGTGTAACAAAGGAAAGCTCATAAATGGTCACAATATTCCCATCATGGGGAAAATGCATCACTCTAAAAAGTGTGGACACTACAACCTTCATGGCATAAACATAATCATGTCTAAGGAGCAGATTGAAATCTAAAGGACCTTGGACCACCATAACATCAACACGGGCAGTTTTACCTCCTAATGCAATAGGTAAATGAGGAAGGATCCCTAAAGGTGAATTAGGCCTGTGATTAAAAGCTAGTATCTGATTGGTGGCTGGCACAAGCTGAGGAGGTCCTAAATATTTCCAAGCAGTCAAGGATAGAATGCTAACAGAGGCCCCTTCATCAACAATAGGGCGAAGCATCCGCCTAGCGGTAATGTTCACAATTATCTGGAAAGGAACACTTGAATGAAGATGAGACTCTATTAGGTTACTCCAATCAAAGTAAATAACCTCAGTACTTGGAGAGGGTTCTGTCGAAAGAGACAAAATTTCCTCTTGTCAAGAACAATCAGAACAAAGCATAAAAACTTCAGCAGGTTTTAGTTCACTCTCTACTGGAAGAGAAGAACAAGACGAAGAATTGGTCAAAGTGACTACTTCAGTCTTAACACTCTCAGATAAAAGATTGGGATCAGGTGGAGATTACATCAAGTTGAACACTTTAAATTCACTCTTCAAAGGAAAGTGGGATCAACCACGAATGAATCTGAATCGACCACTTGGTCAACCAGTGAGGGTTCAAGAGAAAACTTACAATAACCTATTAGAAGTTGTTGATGAGAAATAGTAATATATCCCAACAAATTAGAAGCTTCATCCATGTGAGGACAAAGGTAAGTAAGGTGCATGTCCTTACACAACAAACAAGGATTTCAGACTTTACCCTTCTGACTCTTAACCAAAGAGTCATTGGTTGAGGGAGGATCATCAATATGATGGCTAGAGGCTTATGACATAAGTATCCCAGAAACCTTATACCATTCTTCTAAAAATAGGGCTTGAACATGACAATGTTTCATAAGTTGATCACCCTTGCAAATCCTGCAAGGGAATTTGGGCTTACACGGTCTTTGGGTGTGCATATCAACACTCTCCGCACTAGGAGTAACTGGTTGAGACTTGGTTTTCTATTTGTTTTTCTTCTTCTTAATCTTCCTTTTCTTCTTCTTCTTATCCACTTGACTACTAGTACTACAACTTTAACAGATGAAGAGGAAGAAAGTGGAGAATACTCAAGTGGTGAATAAGGCAAGGGATCAACATGATGTTGATTCCCCCATGATGAAGGGTTAGGATCAGAATCAATTGGTGTACATGGGATAACTAGACTGTGGAATAACCAAATAGGTAATCCGATAGTCAATCTAGGAAGGCTTAACTTGGCCATGAGAGTAGGACCAACATCCCCGTATGGAGGGAAAACAAAATATGTGCTTGGTGAAGGAGTCTCTTGGTTGGTAGTCCTGGAAGGTGAAGCCATGACTATGTAACAAAATTATCTCTCTCATCTAAAAAATCCTAAGTGTACAAACACCAAATGCTACTCAAACTAAATCATCAAGAAAAATATGTGATAGGAGTGGATTAAAGGTTTGGAACCTCATGGGATTGTCAAATCACAACTCGCTATATACTGTAAAGTCCAATAGTAGAGCGCGACAAGGAGGATTGGGGTCGTCCCTTTCCTGAATACCCGACTACCTAGATGGTACATGCGTATTAATCTCCATGAGTGTTTTTCTCGGTGTATTGTGATGATAGGACAGACAAAGGGTTGTACTCAAATGGTCTCAGGATTCCTAAAGGTGTCTCCTGATATACACAGGTGCGTGAGAGCTCCACTCTGTAGTAGTGTTGTATAATACAAAACCATTTAAAAGGGGCCTTCTAATATACAACTGAGTATGTGAAGTACCTTTCCATATTCCTCAAGGGTACATGAAAGGTCGTCCAATATACCAGCGGTACGTGGAAGAACCACACAATCCCTGGGATGCAATGCATGCAATAAATGATAGTTCCTACGTTTAAAGATGTTGAAACACGTCTCTAACCTATCACAAAAATATTTTAACCTAAGTATAACGCTTGATTTTATCTTGAACGGTTACGTGGATGCATGAGGTGAGGACATAAAAATTAAAAATGTTAGGTGAATAACTCCCGAAATCCCATATTCCATTGCAAAATCATTTATTTATACATTACATATGCTGGTTGAGTTTCGTCTTCTGACCAACTTTTTCAGCTTCCTACATAACTATTCATTTTCCTTTATTTATTGACAAAATATAATCCCGACAGATTATATTCCAACAATCCCCCCCTTAATCCGAAGGGGTGTTAGTAAGTCCGAGCATGTTTCTGAATCTTTCAAACTTTTCTCCTCCAAGCGCTTCGGTGAAGATGTCTGCAACTTGATCATTTGTGGAACAATGTCGAAGATGGACTGTCTTGGCCTCTACATGATGTCAAATCAAATGATACTTTGTGTTGATGTGTTTGGTTCGATCATGGAATCTGGGATTCTTAGCCAGCTTGATTGCAGAAGTATTGTCGATCAATAATGGAGTGGAGTTCTCTTGTTTTTCTTGCAAATATTCAAGTAGCTTCCTGAGCCATACTATTTCTTTCTTTGCTTCAACTGCAGCCACATATTCTGCTTTTGTTGTTGAATTTGCCGGAACTGACTGTTTGTGTGATCTCCATGAGACAGCTGCTGATCCAAGACTCATAGTGTATCCAGAAGTTGATACTCCTATCTCCTTATCGCCATCAAAATATGAGTCTGAGTACTCAATAAGTTTGAATTCATCCACCTTATAGTACTTGAGTCCAACGTCTTGAGTCCCCTTCAAGTATCTTAGAACTCTTTTTGCAGCTGACCAGTGTCTTTCACAAGGTTTATGCATGAAACTTGAAAGTATGCCAACAACATAAGAAATATCTGGTCTAGTTGTTGTAGGGTAGATAAGTCTTCCTACAAGTTGTCAATACTTGGTCGCATCCTCAAATTTTTTTCCTTCGCTTGATGTGAGCTTCATTTTCTGTTCTATTGGAGTAGAGATATGGTTGCATTCTGTCATGCAAAATTTGTCTAGTAGTTCTCCAACATATTTTTTCTGAGATAGGAATATGTACTTAGGATGTTGAGTGACTTCAATTCCTAAGTAATAGTGGATATGTCCCATATCTGTCATTTCAAAGATCTTTTTCAAATCTTTCTTTATGGATGCTATATAGCTCTTATTGTTCCTTGTCATCAAAAGATCATCTACGTACACCACAAGATACACAACAAATCTTCCAACTTTCTTTATAAACAGTGTTGCATCATCAAGATCAAAATGTTTGAAATTTAACTTCAAAAGATGCTCGGTTAATTTTTCATACCATGCGCGAGGCGCTTGTTTTAGGCCATACAAGGATTTGACAAACTTGCATACCTTTTGTTCTTTTCCTTTCACAACAAATCCTTCTGGCTGAGACATGAAGACATTCTCTTTGAAGTCTCCATTCAAGAAAGAAGTCTTCACATCCATCTGATGAAATTTCCACCCATTCTGAGCAGCTAAAGAGAGTAAGGTACGGATGGTAGCCCATTTTGTTGTAGGAGAAAAAGTTTCTTCATAGTCAATTCCTTCCTTCTGTGCATAGCCTTTTGCTACAAGCCTCACTTTGTGCTTGTCAAGTGAGCCATCTGATCTATATTTGTTCTTATACACCCACTTGCAGCCAATTGTTTTGGTTCCAACTGGAGGGTCAACCAGATTCCAAGTTCCATTCTTCATGAGTGCATCATACTCATTCTGCATAGCTTCTTTCCACTCAACTCGAGTAGAATATTCTTCAAAGGAATTTGGTTCAAAGTTAGAAGATAAATTAAATTCACAATCAAATGATACATCCATGTCATCACCTGAATTATCTGCTTCTCCTCCATCTTCATGTCTTTTTGAACTTCTCGTTCCCGTCTTTCCAACATCATTTGGATGGACACTTTCAAGTGTCTTTGTGGCCCATTTAGGAATCTTTCGTGATGGTCCTGGTTGATCAGCTGGTGGTGCTCCATTTCCTTCAAGGTTGAGTCTTCCAAGTCTCTCAATCACATCATCCAGTTGAATCTCTTTTTTAGGTGAAGTAGCAGGAACTTCTTCATACGGGGGAGTTGGTGCTTCATATGGAAATTCCAAAGGTTGATCCAGAATAGGAATCCCCCCTTCAAGGTTTGGAATTTCATATTCATTTTCAAAATATTTCTTTGGATGAGGATAATTTTCCAAACGATCAAGCTGTCTCTCAATGGACTGGTCATTTTTATTAGTCTCAAGAAAAATGACATCTCTAGAAATAACAAACTTCTTGTTTACCTCATCATACAGA
Organism: Pseudotsuga menziesii; assembly: GCA_001517045.1. Classification (NCBI taxonomy): domain Eukaryota; kingdom Viridiplantae; phylum Streptophyta; class Pinopsida; order Pinales; family Pinaceae; genus Pseudotsuga; species Pseudotsuga menziesii. Next base: position 7,871 of record LPNX010432406.1, on the reverse strand, counting down.
CGGTATGCCTTGGAGTTTTCTTCGTACCCCAGGAAAATGCATTTTCTGCTTCGAGCGCCAAGCTTGTTTCTTTGCTCCTTTGGAATCAAGGCATAACAGGTGGAACCAAAAACTCTGAGATGCCTGACTGAAGGGAGATGGCCAAACCACATTTCATGTGGAGTCTTGTTATCAAGAGCATTTGAGGGACTTCTCTTTCTCAAATAGGATGCACATTTCACTGCATCACCCCAAAACATTAGTTTTACATTCTTAAAAAACATCATTGAACGTACCATATTCATTATGGTTCTGTTCATTCTTTTTGCTACACTGTTTTGTTGAGGATTGTAGGGAACTGTAGTCTGATGTGCAATTCCATGTTGGTGAAGATAATCTTTAAAAGCATTTGAAGTGTATTCTTTTCCATTGTCAGTACAAAGTGTACCAATTTTAGATTGTGCTTGTTTTTCTATCAATGCATGAAAGTCCTTGAATTTTTGAAATGCTTCTGATTTTGTCTTTAATGAGTAAATACAGCACATTCTTGAGTAGTCATCAACAAAGGTCATAAAATACTTATTCTCATTGGCAGAAGGAGTTGGCATTGGGCCACATAAATCAGAATGCACTAATTCTAATTCCTACTTGCTCTGAAATTAGATTCATGGAATGGCAGCTTACTGTGTTTCCCTAATATACATGCATCACATTTTCTCTTCTCTTTGGGAATGGTGGGAAAAACAAATACACCATTCTTTCTCAACAAACGAAGACTGTTATAATTCAGATGACCAAATCTTGCATGCCACAATAAACTTGATGATAAATTACCTTCTCCATGTTGAGAGAGGTAGGCATAGTTATGAACCCTTGCATATGAACCCTTTAGCTTCAGCAGCTTCCCATCTTCGTATCCAGTCATGATGACTTGGTTGTCAGAGGACTTTCTTATTTCTATGATTCCATCAAACATGTGGATGGAATGGCCTTGCTGTCGAATCTGCACCAAGGACAGCAGGCTTCTCTGCAACTCTGGAAGATAAACAACATTCTTCAACAAGAAATCAAGGAATCCAGGAATCTTCAGCCGAATGGTGTCCATTCCCTTTGGTTTAAGACTTGACTTATCTGCAAAGTAAACTATGCCATTTATTGTTTCATTAATTTCTTCAAAACAATCTTTTCTAAAATTCATGTGTGATGTTGCACTAGTATCAAGTAGCCAACAATCTATGTAAGATGAAAGTGAAATCATTTCATTAATACCAAGATTACAATGTGCAACAATACAATGAGAAAAATCTGAAGATTTACTAGCATCTTGGTTCTTATTGTCATCTTTCTTCTAGTTATGTCTGTCTTTGATGGAGTCCCACGAATCCCAACACTGATCTGCTGTGTGTCCAATCTTTCCACAACGCTTGCAATGTAAATCTGATCTTTTGCTGGAGTTGTTTCTGCCTCCTCTACCTCTGAAGTTTCTTCTTCCTCTGCCTCTCATGCTGCTTTCTCCTTTGGGATGATCTTTGGATTGGTATTTGGTGTGGTTCTTTTCTTTTTGAGCAAAGCAAAGTGATTCTCCAGAATGTTCGAATCAAAGGGTTCTGTGATTGAATCTTGCAACTAAAACAATAGGAGAAAAAGAAGAAAGAGTAAAGGTGCAGGTCTAAGTCTCTGCCACCTTCCTCAAGCTTTACAACAAAAATAATTCTGCAGCCCTATGTTAATAATTCTAGAGTGTTGTTTACAAGTACAATTCAAATTATTTTATGAAAAATCACAATAATACATCTATACAAAATATTGCATCAGACTTGTAGAATACTCAAACAATTGAGTTCGCTGCACTTCTAGTAGTTCACACTCTTCAAATAGTCTTCAGTTTGGTCTTCAGTCGTAGTAATGGTCTTCACATTCAGAAGAAACAGCTCGTAGCTCCACACAAAATATAGGGTTTTGAACAGCACCAGTCAATAGTTTCAAGCTTATACTATTCAAATTCATGATTCCAATACACTCCACACATTTGAATGAGGGCACAAACACCAACAATATTCACATGTAATGGTCACAGTTTCAAGCTCAACACACAACAAACACCAACAATATTCTCATGTAATGGTCACGGTTTCAACACACAGCTTCAAATCGAAAGGAGGAAACCCAATACTCCCATACGTATACATCCAAACTAAAAGCTTTAATACAGCAGTCACGGGCCTCTTTAATACGCAGCATCCATATGGTACATATGAAAATATTTGCAGAATTTACCAAAAAACTCCACGCACAGGAATTAGGGAATAAATTAGGTTTTATGCACTTCCAATGGTTATAAGTAAATACAACACCAAGATTTTACCCCCACACTCTTGAAAAAATGCTCTATCGTAATCTTTACCATTTTCAGTCTTCAAGCTCATCAAATACACATCAAAGAAATCGCAGCACTCTCCAGCTTCATGATACTCCATAAGAGCAGGTCGTAGGCATGATACTCCACGAGCTTACGCAATCGAAAATGATCTTCAGTCACCGAAGCATGGTGGGAAGTCTCAGCAATATCCTTTCATGTAGAATGTGGTCACAACTTCAAAGAACCCGCAGCAGTATATCACAGGCTTCAATAATATGAACTCGCTGCAGAAATAATATGAAATCGCAACTCACACAAAAGATTAGGGTTAGGTAGGTCTGAGCAGCAAGAAAGAACAGCTACGTAAATAGATTTAGGGTTAGGCAGGTCACATTTGAATTTTCCAGCAGAGGGCAGTCGAGAGTGTCTAGCTAATTGAGGGAGTAATTAACCAACGGACTATTTCATACATCATTCCTCAATGCATGTCTAGAAGAGAATAATGCATACAATGAATGCGCACAGGCTGGCAAAGAGAATGCATGCGACTGGCAGACTGATGGAGTAGGCAGCCTGAAACAAATTTGGCAGAATGAAGGTCTGGCAGACAGAATGCCAGGACTGAAATGCAGCCAGGAGTTATGGCAGGTGGTGCTCTGATACCACTGTTAGGTGAATAACTCCCAAAATCCCATATTCCATTGCAAAATCATTTATTTATACATTACATATGCTGGTTGAGTTTCATCTTCCGACTAGCCTTTTCAACTTCCTACATAACTATTCATTTTCCTTTATTTATTTACAAAATATAATCCCGACGGATTATATTCCAACAAAAACCATGCAATATGATTGTGCAAAATTTCACTTTAACTTGTAAGGTATTCCCTACTTAAGGAAGGGAGAGAGAGATTCAATTCTTTTGAAACACAGAATAAATCCCATACACAAATAAAACAAACTTGCTTATATGATTCGTTCCTAATTGAAACAAACAAATTCTTCTCTTTTTGAACTGAAAAAGCAGTGATATCTCTAATGAAAAGCAAGAAAATATTGTTACAACTTTTATACAAAAGTGTTTAGATATTTCAACTAAAATGAGAATGAACTAATCGCAAAATTCTATAATAACTTTTATATGGATTTTCAAAAGATTCTGAAAAAGGTAAAAGACATACAAAAATCACGTATAATAAATGAAGAAAAAATGAACTGAATCTTTTTTTGTTCTATCACAAAAGACAAAAATTAGAGATCTAGCAAAACCAAGTTCTATTCAAAGCCAACTATGAAGCTTTAAATACCAACATACATCACAATTCTTGAAAAAACCTATGAATTCATAAACGCGCATAGGGGGATCCGGGGGGGTGGTCCACCCCACTGGCCTGAGGTTCTTTGGGGGTTCGAGGGCATGAGCCCCCATGAAAAGAAAAATTGGCTCATTTTTTACTAAGTTTTTTGTTCAAAAATAAATTGCAGAGTTCAAAACACAATTGTAACTATATGAAGCATGGATCTCAAACACTAAAACAAGCATTTAAGAATCAAATGCCAAACAGGGCTAACAAGAATACCTGGCACCGTGATTTGAAGGTGTTGAACAGGGAATTACCAGCCTGAGCATCCCTTCTTTTCCACAGGAACAAAGTGGTGGCACCACCTATTACAAGTTCAAACCATAGAATTACCAGTTCCAGCACCGATTCTTGCATAGAAAGAGCGGTGGCACCACTTCTTTCACACATAAAAAGAGCGGTGGCAGCTCCAGAACCGCACTTAATATACAGCCCAGGAGAGATGGACGAGATGGAAATTTGAAAAAGGAAAAATGCGACAGAAGAGTAAGTTACAGTCCAAAAAAATGAACCCAAACAATCACCAGAAAACCCAGTGAACCAAAAACATGAATATCCAAAGGCTGATAGTGGCAAATCAATCAAATTTAAAGTAGATCTACATATATATCAATTGAAAAAGAAGATCTACAATTTGAAAATGAAGGTGGAGGTTTCAACTTACCAAGGACTCGGAATTCGAAGTAGTCCCCAGTGGATTCACCAGATTTGTTGCTAGGAAAAACGCACCTCTTGCAGACAAGAGTTGTTCCTCTAGTCTGAATGGTTCAGATCTAGAACTAATGAGTAACATGAAATGTCAGACTCTCCCTAGATATGTTTAAACACTTTAATGGACCGCCATGCTTCTTCTATTAACGGATTTATTTGCTATCCTTGAAGCTTTTTCCTTTGTTTACCTACAAAAATAGAAGACAACAATAGAAAGTGATAGCATACAAGATATAAAAACTAGATCTATGCTTGTGACCAAGGAGTCAAGCAATACATACACATGATACAACATATATGGGAACTGAGAAAAAATTCTTTATTAACAATAATTTGAAATACTACAACCTTTATGCCTTGGTGTTGAGAGTCCCATCCAATGGATCCTTACCTCTAACTTCACCTTGCTTCCAAAGACTCAAGAATTATTTTGATAGAGTTTGGGTATGCAACACAATTCTTCCTCCTCCCTCCCATGGGAGATGATCCAGTATTCAAAGGCATGGGAGGATAGGAATGGTTGAGGATCTCATGGGTGAGGTTGAGATAAGATCCAAGAAGGGAGGATCTTGAGCTCCAGGTGGTCCTAAGCTATAGGTATGAGGCTCCACAAAGGAAATCCTCGAGAAGCCTCTCGAAGATTCTCTTTTTTCCTTAAAAACTTGAGTACCTCTCCTTTAATGAAGTAAACAGGCGGTTTTAAGGGGGTAACACTTCTTACAATAAGGATAGAAGCAGTGGAATCTCTCTTTGCTCATGTATCAGGAGTGTTGCTGACTTAGGTAACATTTTTTGTCAATGCAAGAAGAGCATTACTGTCTCAAAACAACAAAAAATTGCAAGGGGATAATTTCTTCTTTCATTTCTCTAGGGAAAACTTTGAGGGATTGGATCAGACAAGGAATACCTATCTCATAACATGATGGTGACGAGATTTTAGTGTAACACTTTCCAACAATGAAGAAGGTCATGAGTTGGATTTCTTGGAATTGTTAAACCTTTACAAGAAAGAAGAAAGGGAATTTATTTCAAATGTCTTTTACATCATGGAAGCAAGTGTTATAGCTAATTTTACCACACTTGGTGGATCATGTTTTTATGGTCTTCCATGTCCCTATGCAGACTCTTTGGACACCCCTTTTCTTGATATAACTTTGATGATCCGAAAAATCCCTTGAAAAATTATTATTTATGGGTATACGCAGGTCACCAACTATTACGGAGAAAACTTCGTATGGCTTGGGGTACCATAATAGACAGGGTAACCACAGAAATCAATCATTTCCTATATGCAAGAGAAACCAAACATCTAACACTAAAGGATCTTGAAACATACCTTATTCTAGACAGTTGATGTAGATCCCCGCTGACCTTTTCCACTCTCGCTTGTATTAATAATTTGCTCTCTCAACATTCGGAAAACAAGACAAGCATGTTATATATAATTGTGTTAGACCTACTCCAGCATATATAATCAATAACATATAGCCATTTAAAAGCATCCATGCATTCAATACTCATTTAAATACATATTATATGATAGGAAAAGATATTTCTATTAATATAAATCAGAGATTACAATAGTGACAACCTCTGTCGGCACGTCTATGAATCAGAGAAACTAAGTCCTCCACCACTTCAATCCTCCATATCTTGATAGAAAGCTCACAAGCAAAGGCAAGCTTGGGAAGAACACAAAGTGCTCCAAGGGACAAAGGGATGCAGACTCAAGTATAAGCTCCGAAAACAATGGACTATAGTTTTCTTACTCTTCAATTCCTCCTTTTTCAATGTATCCAAAGAATTCCTTATATAGTGCTTCAATGTGGTAATGGAAGGTCAAATCCGAGCAATCTCAAGGCATATGGAAGGCCAAGAGACAAGTGAATCGGATCCACATCAAGGAAAACTCCAAAACTATTTGGCCTTTTGGACACATCCCGATGTACACAGGTTTAAGGCTCAAATCCGAGTATATACGCGAGAACAGGTTTAAAAGTCATGTATAGCAAATAATGCATGTTTTTAGGGATGATCTTGGAAACATCAAAGGTACAAAAATGGTCCATGGGGTCTAAAGAGTCTGCAGAGGGATAGGGAAGGCCATGAAGGTGTGATCCACCATGTGTGATAAAATTAGTTGTAACAGATGCCCCCTAATGTGTGAGGTCAGAGGGGTCATATGATGTCTGAAATACATTATAATTCCATCCCAGAAGTGGAGTGATGAAGAACCAGGTGGAAGAACCAGCCATCCAACAGTACAATAGAATGATCAAACTCTGCACATAATTGTAAGTAGATATAGAAGTCCCAGATACATAAGAGTACAATGGCCAGGAATAGGCATGATACAAAATATGACATGTGTGGTCATTGCCACGTACAATATAGATAGATCAGAATCTCCATGATGAAGATATACAAAGGATCATGATCTCCATGAAGGATGAAGATATATAATGGATCAAGATCTCCATAATGGCTAGAAATATCTAACATACACTGGAATCAAGTCACGAGAGCTGAAATCTCATGAACATTGGCACAATCAAGGAGGTAGCATATATGAAATGCCACCAATCTGGAAGGTATTCTACACAATCCTCTATGAGTACATGTCCTACTATTTGAATAGGGGTGTCGAGGTCGAACATAGTAGTCCATCGTCTAATTACCGGTCATTGATGTATACCATTAACAGACGCGATATCACACACCGATAATGAAAATGGGAATCAAGGTACTAGAGTGCAAACTAACAAGTGTGAATAAATGTGTTGAGGTTGAACACTTGAGAGGATCCATCGATCAGTGGACATTGATGTATTCCCAAAACTGTCAATGGCGAGAGAACCTGCCACTGATGACTGCAAGTCTCAAGGCACTCAAAAATGACTCTAGATTCCTACCCCAAAATAAAGGATCTGAAGTCGATGGTATGAAATTTGCTGGAAGGAGGGCATTAATGCATCCCTCATCATCCAACACGAGGTACTCAATAAGGTTGCATAATGTGGAAGGAATCGATCATAAAGTGCATGAACCAGTATCAGTACAAGGAATGGCTGACATGTAAAGTCAAGAGAACTAAGGAATGGCCGACTTAGGTTTCAACTTCCTTTGAACAAGAGCATAAAGACGAATGGTGACTAACACTAATACAAAAGCGCAGGTTTTTCCACGGAGGTTTTCCACGTTTCATACTTTTTGGTGTGAAATCGGAAGCAAAATGAACGTGCCGTCGCTGTATCGACGCTTACTCGTCGCTGTATCGACGTTGGTAATCTCCGTCGTCGCTATATCGACGGCTTCCTCCTTCAACGTCGCTGTATCCATGGAGCTACGTCGCTATAGCAACGGCAATGTCAAGCTATGTCTTTTTAGTTGACCCAGGGTGCGTAAGTCAATATTTTAGATATATGAAACCAGGCTCGCGGGCAGGCTTCAAATTTGAA